>JAGVSP010004706.1:0-44748 GCA_022494985.1 Micrasema minimum
GGTTTAAAACCCCCTTTTGGGTTTAAGTTTTTGTCCTTGGGAGGGGAAAAGGCCAAGTCCCGCCCTCCCCCCCCCCCCTTTCCCCTCACCTTCCAAAACATATTTTAACTTCGCACTTGCAAAAAGGGGGGGATTCGTTGGGTTTATTGTGGTTTGGGGGGAACCCGCCAAAACCCCCTTTTCCCCCCCCCCTTTAAACCCAAAAAGGGTCCTTGCCCCAAAAGCCCTTAATTCGAAACATTAAAAAAATTTTCCGGGGGAAAATTAAAAAACCCCCCCAAAAGGTCCCAATGGTTTGAATAAAATGGTGGGCCCCCAAAAGGGAAACCCCGCCTAAACAAATTTTGGAAAAAAAAAAATTTTAAATTTTTCCAAAATTTTCTTTTAAATTTTAAAAAAAAAAATTTTTAAAAAATTTAAATTTTTATAAAAAAAAAATCCAAAGGAAAAAATTCCCTTCACTATTAAGGGAAAATTTAAAAAGAGAAATTATTTAAATTCAGTGAATTTTTCTCTTTCATAAAATCATACCTAAAATGTAAAAAGAAAACTAGAAAAGTGCGAAGCGAATAACATTTATTATTTAAAAAAGAACACATTTTACGAAAATTTGGTGTGCATAATCAAGTTTGCTTGAATTTTTCATTTCAGTTTGTTTGGTAGTTTCAGCTAAATTAAATGAAACCAACTGACAATGGCACTGAAAACCATTCATTTTATTTTGTGAAATTCTGTTTAACATTATTTACAAAATCCCCCATTTCGAGCTCTTTGAATTTTTTTGTTCCTCGATAATTGAAACTGGATTTGAAAAATTCAACATGAGGTAAATTGAATATAAAACAATGGTAGTGGGCGAAGTAAATAGGAGTAATTTTATTCAGTAAACCCGTAAATGTAGTAAAACATACCAAATGTCAACATAAATTAGTTCCCCTTGGCGCAGCAATAACATTTCCGACATGTCCCAACTTATTATTTAATAGAAAAATACATAGAAAAGGTCGCATTGTGAGGAGTAAAAAACGTTATTTGAAGTCTCTTAAGTAATACATTTTTTTAAATTTTTTTTATTATTAAATTTTTACAAATTTAGAGATAATATTTATGTCAATATTATTCTTTTACCTTGCGATTACTGGTACTGAGATGGATCGGGTGGCCATAGACATTTTACCGATTTTGGAGCATAGACCCTAAGCGGGATCTGTGAATTGTTTTGAATTCTTTCTTACTTCTCTTCTTTATCTTAACCTACTGTATAAATTTCATAACCTAATAAGAGATTGCTTTTAAATAGCCATTTTATATTAAATTATTTAATAAAACCCAACCTATCTTAACCTACTGTATGAATTTCATAACCTATTGGTGCGTGCTGATAAGGGTGGGAGGGATGAAGGGGGGAGAGGGGAGAGGGGAGGTACTTACAAGTAAATGGATAGTGTGTGAAATGTGACAGCACCATATTTCAGGAACTAGGATGATTAACATGATCACTTTATGTACTCCTGTGACGTTATTTTGGTAGAAGTACCTACATAAATAATTAGAAACAGTACAAAGATACAGCTATAAATTCACGAAAGTGATGAAAAAATCTCACGTTTCGGTTATTTTGGCACTTGAAAACATTAAACACTTAAAAACATCAATCTTCAGACCCTAAAAACTCTTTGACATTTAAATACTTTTCATTAAAACCTTGTGATCTTGTTCGGGAGTATAACATTTTAGATACACATTAATGTTTGGAGGTTTGATAGAATATACTATACGGGTACATACATAAAAATATATACAGACACACACAACCAAGCAATTCAAGATTTTCAGCGTGTACTGCGGAATTATCCTTTAATAAATCAAATCAAGTTTCATCTATGAAAATGGAGATTTATACCTTGACCTAATATTTTGACAGTAAATGAGTAATTATCACTTCTCGGCTTCTTGCCTAAGATCAAAGTGTATTAAACAAATAATTAAATATATTGCAAGTAAACATTTCTCAAGATATAAGAAATTTTTGAATGGAATAAAATAGCACTATCCAAAACCAACCATAATACACAATATGTAAATAAGCTGTTTTTCTGTTTCAGACACCAGCCGTATCCATTATTTTCAATCACGATTGGTAGGTAAAGAAATTACCTCTCTAGATTATGATGTTATATATCCCTGGTTGTGTATTTTGAAGGTTAGTTGGTGAAATATAAAAGAAACGTCTTTTGCAAAGGAGGAATAAATAAGCACGTTCCTAGAAATTCTTATCTTAAGCCTTTTGTAACTAATGACCACCTGTAATTACTATCGGAAAATCTTATTTTAACAAGAAAACTTCTACCGTCTGAAGATTCTTAAGGCGGTTTTTAATAATAAGAAAATCTTTGAAAATATATATTTAATTCAGGTGCCTTAATTTCTTTTTTTCGTGCCTCCGTAAAACAGCAGAATGAATACGAAATATGCATAAATAAAGAAACAGTTTTCGTTACGTGTTTCTAAAGATCTTTAAAACATTTCAATAACATAATTTACATTATTAGCTAAATATACAATTTCCTGAGAGCAAACATACGATTATAACTTACAAATCGCGTTTCAAAAATACACATATTTTAGCGTGTCTTTAGACAGACATGCACAGTTTTCTGAACAAGAAACTGTGTAGTTTTCTGAACAAGAAACTGTCCCATATAAAGTGGTCATCTTATACTTAATATATGGTACAATCATTTCTTTTTTAATCCACCTTTATGGTGATGGTAAATTATGTTATTTACAAATTGAAGTCATGTTTTTCTGTAATGTACCCATTAATACTTAAACAATATATATATGTATTTATATACATGTATAATATATAATTTTATATTAATATTAAACAGATTAATATTTTTTTCATGAAAAATCAATAATATAGGTCAAATAATATAATATCAAATATTGTATCATTTATAATCTACATTAATTCATCCGAACCTAGAGATTTGGTAAAGTTTCTTGTGGGTGTAAATACAATATTTTTTTTATTTGAAATGATTAATTTTACGGTAGTAAATTATGAACACAGCGGAAATATATTAAACATGAAACGACTGTATTCAGTGAAAACAACGAACTGTATTAGGACAAGGTGAGGAAGCTTCACTCAGGACATACACCACCACGTCGCGTCGGTCGGCGTCGTCATACTAAACAAGACCAAACATTTCAGAAAAGTAAAATAAAATATGAACAGTTTTTTTTTTTCAATTGTAATTAAAAGTTAAAGTACAGAAAGCTACTTATATTTCTTAGGGAGCTATAAAAATAAGATTTTTACATTTTTTAAGCAAAAAAACCTCAATTACTGCATAATCCATATATGATATTATTAGTACTTAATAAATTATTCGTAAAATGTAAAGCATTTTTTTACTAGCCCTTTTATAGCTTTTATACCTTTGAGAAAAAAACCTTGTTTGACTATTAATTGGAAATTCGTACTTGACTAGGACAGCTTTGTGACTTATTTAACAACCGATTAAATATATCATATTATATTATGATTACATTATTTATTATATAACATATTTCGATGAGAGACGGTTTTTCTTAAACGCCCTTAAATTAATCTTTTGATCACAAAGCTTAAGCTTTGTAACAGGATTAATGTGTAATGGGATTTGAGCCACGCCCTTTGTAGAGACAGGCCTTGTGATGTTTTGTCATAGAAAAACCTTGTTTCCCGCACCTACGCTCCCCTACACTCCCAGTCCCGGAAATTACATCGATACTCTACTCACTTTGACTCACGCAACAGTTTTATAATATTAATTATGTTTATTTGTTTGTATGTATGATTTTTATCAGAAAAATAGATTACTTAATAAGGTTCTCACGTGGTTATTAGCACGTGTGACTGTTTGAAATATTACGTCACACTTTCACACAGTTTGTTGCACACAGGACATCCGAAAGCCTACTCGTAGCATAACCCGGAAATAATTCAGTTAACGCAAAAAACGCTTTGGCTGCGCAATAGATTAGGAATCGGAATAAAAGAAAAAACATGGCGTATGGTGCATCACCCTTCTTCTGTTTAATGCAGGTAACCTGCATGGTAAATTAGCAATTTGTAGGTAACTTGTACGTGCAAAGCGCCAGCGCCCTTGAGGTGATTTCTCACACGCAAAAGGTTTCCGCTGCAAGTTACTTGCAACTTGCTACCTGCGTCCAAGCTGCTTTCATAATGAAAACCTTGCCTCAGCGTTAGTTTTGTTACAGGTAAATATGTAGGTCTGTTTTTTCAAAGTGGTATCGGAATAAATAGCTATTGGAGGTTCATCATACGGGTAAATCGTCAACAAAACAGTGTATTAGTTATAATCGAAAACCAATCTAAATTATTCTTCCTGATTATACTAACACCCAACAAATTAGAAATTAAATTTATCACTTTATTCTAGGAATTGAATCCTGGTACAATTTAAATTAATTGTTTTACGGTGAATCTAAATTTACTCATTAGATGAATTTTGGTTAAATTAAACACAATACACATCGTTAAAAAAAAACATATCATTTATTTTCCTTATAACAAATGTAGAGAATTGTGCAGTCGGAAATTCTTTCTATGTGTAGATTGTTGAGAAAAGTGTGTTACGTGACGAATCCTTGAAATTAAATATTGCATTTCCTATCGTTGTGTTGTGGTTTGTGGAAGTCCATATGCACCACATATAGGGGCAGATACGGAATGATGATAATATATTTTACTCACTACCTGTATACAATAATAAAAAGAAAATTTCTCATTCAGTTTTATTTTAAATGATAATTAAAATACTTTTTCGTTAAATATGTTGAATGTTTTAGCAATGTATGCGGTTGTCAACTAATTCGCAAAAACTGAAATTCTTTGGAATTGGTAAAATTGGAATAGGAATCCCAAACCCCTTGGGGTTGATGATGATTTTAAAATAATCTAACGAATTTTTTTTCTCTATTTTTTCAATATTTTGTTTGACACGATTACCAAATAAAATTGCTTTAAACTTTTAAGGGAATAAACAATTTATAACTACCGCGCCATTCCCCTAAAGGAGTAGCCAGAGAGGATAGAATGTCACACCACTCTCTCCTGGCACACATCCTTTACCTTTTTTCACAACATGGTATAGACAAGCACCAATATGTATTCGTTGTAAGCGAACATGATAATTTTATATTTTTCTTGCCTTTTCTCAATATCTACAATCTACACCCAGGAACTCTCCATAACAAATATTTGCTTTAATTTTTTACCATTCATGAATATGATAACGTTTACAAATCACATAAGAATATTTATTTAAATATTCGATTTAAGACGCTACCTTACGATTTAATAAACTGTGATGTGTCTATTCACAATCACAGTGGGGTCAATAGAAACCAAGAACAGGTCATTAGAAACACATAAGAAAAATAAAATGTTTATTTATAGATAAAGAAGGTTTTTTTAAAATAATAATCTTACTCACTAGGTACCGTACATAATCTATATCTAAGCTATCATCACTGTCCATGAAGCACCTTGTGCATATAAATTCAAAAGGAAGCGATCCAGTTGATCACAAATTCAAAGGGAAGCGATTCAGCTGATCACAATTTTTTTATTTACATGCGATGCATGGGATCTATTCTGAACTTAAATATTTCATTTCACAGAGTGACACATTTTACAGAATACCTTTTTTTTACAATTCCTGACTGTGCAGCACATATATTTAAATGGGTGATGATTGATTCTTCTTCTTCTCAACTGAAAGCACAGTTTGACCACCCAGCTTCTTCATATTTCTCGTTGCGTGCCTATAAAGTACAGAATAATTTTTGTCATATTTTTTGGCAGGCTCCCTGTATGACAAATTGTTTTTCTTCACATTACATATCTTCTAAAGCTTGCTCGATGTCTTCTTTTTTATGTGAAGGATGTCGTTTGGATCGAGAATTAGGTTTTTAGTTACGTGGCATTTTGTAATATAATATGGATTCTAGAAAGAGAAACGTTTAACATTAATTAAAAAAAAACTTTAAAATATTGTACACATATGTTTCTAATCACCCCCTATTTCGTTTCTAATCACCACTTATCTCGTTTCTAGTCACCCCTTATGGCGTTTCTAATCACCCCATTTTGATTTAAATTTACCGGTAAAATTTCAAATTAAAGTATAAAGGTTAATAAAAGAAATACTGATTACCTTTATCTTTTAATCAGTTCTCTATTGATGTTTCTTGTGAAATATGAAATTCACAGGCTGAAATAATACTATAAACACTCGGAATCCACTAAGTTTTGCAGACTAAAATCGCTTCGATGTAACCGTTTTGACAATAAACTTCGAATTTGGCAATTCTGTGTTGCTTACAGCAGTTTCGAGTTGCCAGAATATAGGGATATTATTTTACAAATTATAAAAAAATATAAAGAACATATTATTAGCGATTTAAAATAAACCGGGGGCATGTAAAGTTATGTCTTTAATTTGTTTCTATTCACCACTAAGTGTCTAATCACCCCATTTTACCGGTACCTAAGATTTCTTGGATTGGGTCAAAATGAAAGATAAGGTTAAAATTTTAAAGGAATGGCTGACAGAGGAGAGGTTTTTATAAATTCAGGCTGATTAATTATTGATTTGTGGTTAATTGTTAAATATCTATAAGAAAAAAGAAGAAAGAATGTTATAATGAATGTATGCACGTTCATATATGTATGTATGTGTATTGTGTATATTATAAAAATATATACATATATATTTTTTTTTGTATTTTGTTAATTTTTCCGTTTTTATTGTTTTTCTTTTTTTGTGTAGTTTTGTTTTATTTTTATTTTTATATACTGTAGAACCTTATGACAAAACTTGTGTTGGTTTTATAAGGACTACTGTAAAACTATTTCTTACAATAAAAAAAAATAAATAAAAAAGACAAGTAAAAAATAATCAAGCATAATATTCGAGGACTATTTTTTTTTTTTACCAAAATAAAAAACATGCATTTTTATATTTTACGTGAGTTTGTTTTAGTGTTTAAAACTGTGAACGGACGGACAAACGAGAATTATTTCTGATTCAGACAAAAGTTTGTGGTAGTTTCCATAGTAAAGTTTGGTAAGTTACTTTTAAAACAGATTCCATTATTTATTCGGTGCTATATTAACACCGAATGAGTATTCTATTATTTCGATGTATTATATAAAATAAAAATATCTAATTTTAAACCAGGTCCTTAAAATTTATTGGGAATAATTTTCAGTAATCAGAACAAAACTTTCCTTTGATTTTTAGTCACAAATAATTTGGTTATTTCACAAATAATTTTGAAGAATGTTTCATAATAATATCTTCTAGAACCTAACCTTTCTGTTTTACAGAATGTAGGTAATTAAACCGTAATCGAAATTCTCAGAATAGCTAAAATTCTGTACAAAGGATCAAAGGTTTTGTGACATAACATATTATTTGACCTTTTACCAACCAGGAACTTGTAATTACTTGAACAATCTAACATTATTGTGGAAGTATTTAAAAAAAATGAATTATACTAATATTATATTATTATGTTAATCTCTCTATACCTGTTTGATGTTTGTAATAATGTATGCTTTTATTTAATTTAACTTTTTCTTCAATGAATTATGTTAAACCCCTAAAATTTTAAAAAATAATAAAAAGTTTCACGATGTAGGTACAAATGTTGTGCCCTTTGCACCATTGCGTGCGGATAAGGAAAGTAGTAGTAGAATGTATATTAAATTGCTCTTAAATTGAAAGAAAACCCTTACAAAATATTTTAACAAATGTTTGATGATAACAATGGTTATAGAGCGCTCTACAAGCTCCCACGACACTGCGCACGGAGCGCGACTCCCGCGCGGCGCTTGGACGGCACCTGCACCGGTTACCGGAAGGCTGGAAATTAGCAAAACGCCATTATTGTTCCGTTGGTGGAAATCCGGTGAGAGCTGAAACTGTGGCAGTACTGGAGCGAGATCTTGAATCAAGTCGTCGCATTTTTCACCCATATTTGAAACTGTATACATTTGTATTTGCATTACCTTACTTTATAATATATTGTTTTCCTTCGTGTTCATCGTGTACCTATGTATCTGTTTTCTGCTATTGTAAATCTTATATGACCGGATGTAGATTGCACTCCCTCCCAATACAGTTGGAATCAAAATTATTTAAATAAATATACAACTAAAATTCATTAGTAATTTTTAAAATATACTTTTTTATGTAAAAGAAAACGCATACAAGTTTTCGTAAATTTGTTTTATGAAATTTTAATTACAATTTTACAAAAGCTGCGCTTATTTTCTCAAACAAACCGCGAAGAACAACGCTTTTATTTCAGACTTTGGGTTGTTAATTCAAACTGAAAAATATTAAAGAGCTACTCGTGCAAAGGTTTTACAGGGTGTACAGGGTGCAGCAGCATAACTACCCTTTTTCAAAACTTAATTTAACCCATTTTTTGGATCAGAAATTGTTTATTTGTCTTTTATAATGTAGGATGTAGGCACATACATAAAGTTCTGTTTTACTTAGTTATTGAAAATCAAATCAGGTAGGTGACGTCCCCCATTCTCCATAGACTGAATAAACCAATTTCTGGCGTTTGTCAAGACTCTAGCCAGCATATCCGGCATTATCTTAGCAATTTCTTCCTGGATATTGATCCTCAAATCTTTTAAGATCCTTGAACGGATCACATAAACACTGGATTTTAAAAAACCCCAAGGGGACAAATTGGGAGAGCGGGCTGGCCACTCCTAATCGCCACGAGGCGCTCCGAGAATTGAAGTCACGTTTAGAAAGTTCCTGCACAGTCGTCATCTTGTAAAGATGGAGATTGCAATCATCACGAAAAATTCTCCTCAAATAACGATCGGAAAGTCCAAGGGCAGACGCATGTTGGCGCGCAAATTGCGTGGTGATCGCAACATTGAAGCTCTCACTGCCTCAATGTTTTCAGGTGATCTGATGGGACGGGGGACTCCAGTTCTTCATCTTGTCACACTTGCAGTTTGTCTGAACGTACCCCACGACCCACATAACAACCAATTTTTGGTCCGAGACAGGGGCCAACAGGGTTAAATTAAAGCGATTCCGAAAAGCGCGCTGGGTCGCGATCACAAAACATTCGTTCGAAAAGTAGGCCTTAACGCCAAATGCAAGCTTCTCACTGTTTCAACGCAAGATTGCAATTAAACTGTGTTGAGACAAAACTCTAAAGTTTCGCCTCTCAAACGAAACCACTAGCGCTCCACTACGACATCAAAAGACTATTTCTAAAGAAATAAGGAGCTACTTTCCAATAAATTATCTTATTTTTCCTTAAAAATATAAGCATCCCATTTAACTTTTTACTTTATACTCTATTGAAATATTCAAACTGTTTAACATTCGATTGTTCGTAAATATTCCAATTTTGCTGGGAAAGGTATCGCATGGGATGGCGTAATGTAATGTAAAAACATACCACAAGCCCCCCTCCCATACCACAAACCCCCTCACCGCTCCTTTTCTTTTTAGATTCCAGTTAAGGAATCCAGATGGCAATAAAGCTGAACATTTTCAATTTCGATAGGAGTAGTTAGAATACTTGTTCGAAGGGGATAGTTGACAACTTTATTTTTATGAAATGGGAAAAGTAGTGGGTTTTTGTAGTGGCAGAAAAGCAAAGCTTGTATGTAGATAATACGAAAAATAGAATGTAATTATTTTTGTGCGGAAATTCTCAATTTGAATATTACAGTTGGGTCCATTGTTTGATCATCGTTTGATGTTTTGTTGTTCATTATTGTTTTTGATGCCATTGTGTTTCAGGAAAATTTAAGCTCGCATTGTTGATATCAGATATCAGTAACAGAATCTGTTAACGACGTTTTAAGACATTGTAGTTTCTAATATTTAACTTTACTTGGATATCATCCAATAAGTAGGTAAACTTTATTGCATTTAATGCAATATTATTTTATAATGCGTAGGTATATATGAGGTCAAGTGGAAAATTAACAAATATGTTTTTAAAATTGATGCAAAATACGCGTCATAATAACTATATGTTCCAACCTACACTTATTATGCGTATTTTTTCATAAATTAAAAAAGTACAATACTTTGTTGCCCTAACATATTTTTTTGTTTTACGCGAAGGCCTAAAATGTTATGCCGAGGTCCGAATATACCAACCGTCATTAAGAATTTTATTTTATTAAACGTTTTTACCAATGAAAAATTTTACTAGGAATATTTCAGGATTTATGCTGAAATGCTGAGAAATTTCAAATAATATGAAGCGTCAAACCATTGCAGACAATAAGCAGATACTAAGCAAAATGGAGAATGTTGTATTTAACATCATGTAACCCACCCAAAACACAAATTATTTTAGCCGCTTAGGCACCTAGACAGCCACATTCTCTTCCAAACCCCTGGTCTATTATGAAGATATTTATTTACACAAATAATAATTTTATGACGAAATTGTAAGTAGCTTAGTACTAATATTGTATTGATCGATCTTACAAAAAGCCCACCTTGATCACACACTGGAAACAATGTGTCTGTGAAAGTATATATGTAGGTAAAAGATTGAAAATCCCTACTACTGAAGCTATTTTTTACATACTCGGATAGCTACAATCTTTGCCGCCATCTGGCTGTAAATATTATTATTGATACTGATATGTGCCTTATACGTGACATTGCTATTTTTTTCTGGAATAGGGTGGAGTGAAAAACAGCAATTTAAAATTTTATTCAAAACTACTTCTTAAGTACTATCACTTTCTCTTATTCGCACTACATTGATACACCACGCGCTATTTATCTTGATCATTTATTAAATTATTAGTCTTACGCTTCAATGCCAGTCCATGGGGTAACCTAAAAAATATTTTTAAAATATTAAAATAAAATAAATATTTCATGTTGACCCCGGCAGAAATTGAAATCGCGACCGTATTCATAATAGCCAACACGTTACCTTTTACTCCACGAGAAGGACATAAAGGGGGACGGAGATTGAGTGACAACATTTTTCATGGGTGCTACAATTTAAAATGACATGGTAAAGGGATAAAAAAAATTATCTTAAGTTGACTCGCATTAAATCTTTTTTCTTGGGGCTTAACGAAGCTCCATTTTGAGGAATGAAAAATTCACTCGTAGACGCGAGAGCATCTTGTCAAGAAAGAAAAAAAGATGTCGATTCGACAAACTACAGACAAACGATAGAACTTTTTCGGAGCATAGAGTAATGTGTCCGTACCTAATTTGTGTAACGGCACATCATACAGAAAACAAAGTCAGTCCGCCTTACATTTCAATTCCCAAGTTATACCATTTTCCCACATTTAGATAAAGCGTACTATGTATGTACCTATGTATAAAACATACCTATTTGCTAAGTGCCATTCTGTGTAATTAGTAATAGAGATTTGTCTCTTTTCCTTATGGAGACCCCATTAGATAAATTTTCCAAAACATAACTTATTTCTTATCCAAAGGTTTTTATCTTTTCCCCGTTAGTATTCCTTTCTCCTGAAATGGAGAAAGCTGTTTGGAAAAAAAAAACCTTTTTTGAATATAAGATCCATAAAAAATAAAGTAATGTTCTTTCCATGATAAGACCACATGGTATTGAAACAAAATTGACATCATGTTTTTCACAAAAAATTTTTTTGAAGATTTTACTGTAAATAGTTGGTCTGCTCTCCAATCGTAAGTACACCACACCGCCACCGGCTAGTAAAAAATAGCGAAAAATTAAACCGTTCTTTAAATTCCATTGTACAATACTAAATTTAATTAACTAATTTTTGGGTCATTCTCATTTCTGCTATACCTCACATTGTGTATAGAGGTAACCACAGAAAACTTATTTGCGAAACATATAAAATTATAAATTTATTTGCGAAAATAGATGTTTGACAATATTTCTTTATTGGTTATTATTGCTTTCTTCGTGGTATAGTAGTAGAGCGTTGGGGGTCAACATTAAATATTTATTTACATTATGGTTTTATTTATTTTTTTATATAAATTAACAACCTCTACTCGTATGTGAGTGATTTTAGAACATTATGGTTTTCACAGAATTATTTTTACATGTTATACATAATTATTACAGTAAGCATTGATATTTACAATATGTCATGTCTGTTACCTTAGACTGTCTATGAAGCGTAAGACTGATCATCTTTCCTTCAAGCAATAAAAATGATCAAGATACACTGCACATGGTGTTCCAATGCAGTGAGCTATGCATCATTAGGTGCGGATAAGGGGAAACAGTGTATGGTTAATATTATTGATCTACATAATGTTTTTTTCTGCTTTGTCCGGGGGAGTCGTGTGTGGACCACATTCATAATAAAAGTCTTCTCAAACAAAGCAACGAAATAAACTCAGCTCTCAGTTGCTGTTTCATTGACTATGAGAAGGCTATCGATTATCAAAAATTATCAACCATTATTTGTTGTGATGAGATGTTGTCAGGCAATTAAAACGCGAACAATAACACCTTTACTAAATATAGACAACAACTACTACTAATTTCCCTTATCCGCACTCAATGGTGCAAAGGGCACTGCGTTTGCATACCAAGTGCAATGTATATTGATCATTTTTATTACATGAAGGCAAGATGATCAGTCTTATGCTTTAGTAATACCAATCCAAGGTACTAAACTGAAATAAAAAATGAAAGACTTATTTTATTAAGAAAACATGTTTTTAAAATAATAATCAATCTTATTAAAAATAAGCCATTTTTTAAGATAAGAAGGTTTTTATAATCGTATTTTATTATATACGTTACTAATGCTTTCGACGGCACGCTGTCATTATTAACTACGTGCGAATAAGACGCAAAAATCACGAAGTTCTCGGAGTTCTAATCTCTAATCTCGAAAGATTAATTTCAAGTGTGACGCATGAGCTTAATAATTCACGCAAGAATCTGTCACGCAAATAGCTTTGAAATACAATTTGACATCTCAACAGAGACGAGAAATTGGGAAGGGAATATGGATATCTAGGCGTTTACAGGGCTTATGACCTGTCATTGGCTGGGTTAAGTGGCCACTTGATGTATTACAACATTCCCCATTTCACCTAGTTTTTGATATCCATATCTGCCAATATACAATAAAATGGCGCGACGCTTCACATGCGAACACTCTCTGTCATCCGGATTTGAAATAACTTAAAAGGGATTCCAGGAACACCTAATTGTTCTTGTTTTTCTACTAAAATCTTATGATCTACAGTATCGAACGCCTTCTTAAGATCAATAAATTTACCAGATGTCGTTGTAGAGTTGCAAAAAAATAAAAAAGCAGCACATTGAGTATTGGACAATTTTCTAAATCCGTATTGTTTGGAAGAGAAGAGATTATTAGATATAAAATATCTTATTAGTATATCTTTAAGGACCTGTAAGAAAATACAGAGAGAACTGATATTGGGCGATAGTTAGAGATGTTTTTACGACAGTCACTTTTATGTAAAGTGACTATTTTTGCTAGTTTTAGTTTATCCGGGAAGACACCGCTTGACAAGAATCGTTAATAAGAGAAACAATGTTCTCTGCTAATTGATTTCTACAGAAAGAAAGTATTATGAGTGTGGATCTAAGTCCGGAGCAGCTTTGAGCTTAAGTTTTGATATGTATGTAATCATTAAAACATCCTATTTATTGGTTTTGGTCAAATACATAGATTGTTGTGCTTTGGGTTGTTTATAAATATTTTGTATTACAAACTTTTAGATCTGATTTAAGTGTTGACGCTAAATTTTTTCCCACCCATCGAAACAAAGAAAGAATTAAGCTCTCTACATATTGTTTGATCTCTGTAATTTCAACATTATTCACAATGAGACAATATAATTTTGTTTGAGACCTGACAATTTGTTGTTTTTTTTATTTTTCAGTATCCATATTTTTCTAAGGGCATTCATTTTTGTTGACATTATTTGCATAATATTTAGTTTTGATAAATCTTCTGAAGGTAATTAGTAATTTTGTTTCTCAAACTGTTTTTAAGCAAAATTAAAGAGGTATTTTCAGGATCTTTTTTCCACTGTTTAAAAATAGTATTTCGTTCTTTAATAAGGCCGTCTAGTTTGGCATCAAATCATGGTGTATTTCCTCGTTGACTATTCCCTATTTTTAACTTTAGTTTATATTTACACAAATCAATAGCTTTGTTAACGTTTTTTTATCCTAGTGATACCGATACCGAGGGTGCGGACATTTATTTTATTTTTTATAACTTTGTCCGGGACGTTATTTTTATCCTGAATTTAATTATTTGTATCCTGAATTTACTTATTTATTTTTATTCGAATTTACAATTATTGCATAGTTTTATCTTTATGTGGCATTTTCTTTACCGCTTGGGCATATAAAGTGTATTTCTGTACGAATTTAGATTTTAGGTCCTCTAGATTCTTTGAAAGGATCGCGATTGACTGATGAACTTCATTTAGTCACTTTTTTTATTCTTAGTAGCTGATAAAGAGTTGACTTCTCGTAACATCGCAATGAGGTGATCCATAAAACCATGAACGGTATCAGAAAACGTTTTTATAAAGATTCCATGCGTAAAGAACTGCCTACATGATTCCACAATAAAAAAAATTATGTCGCGTCCAATATGGTACCACTGTATAATAGGTAGGTACCACTGTTTGATTGCGTTTTATTAAATTTATTAACATAAATTATGTTTATGTATGCATATTGAGTGGAATAAACTAATGATTCATGTACAAACTAAAAACACTCACTCAGCTAACCTAGCAACACAAATAAGATAATGACCAGCAAAAGAGAAAAACTGTTTTATCTGAACTCGCCCTTGACCTGAACTTATTAAAGGACAAAAGAACACCAGGGTAGAATTCAGAGGCCTTTTTGAATTTTCCTTCTTTTATTGTAGACATTACCGACGCGCTTTCTTAAGACGGTTTTTTTATTAAATTAATTTTAGATTATAAAAGTAATAATGAAAACTGAGAAATCGTAAACTTGTAAATTTCTATGGAAAGAATTAATATTTTAGCGTTTACAGAGGTTTTATAAAATAAAACATATAAAAGGCAAAAAAGTAAATTAAACGATATAAATAAATTTTAAAATGCGTAAATAAAATATAATATTATTGTTATGTAAAATTTTATTGTACCGTATTTAATAGCAGAGTTGAACTGTTTTATTTAACTCAAGATTCGACTATCTTACTGTTATTTTATAAATATGTAAATTATTTCGGGAGTAGTAAGTTATTGATTAAATTCTGGATTGGATATCTCACCATGCTGGTTTAACAAGGAAACTAGTTTAGCAGAGTTAATTTCCTATCAGAACAGTCCGAGCAAAAACAAATCATATTGACATAGAAGTAATTGTGTTTTGTCTTTATTCGAATTGCTGATAAAATAACGAATAGATTCCTTTCATTTAGAAATAACGTATCTGTAGAAGATATTCATAAAGGTTGTGAAGTTGGGATCCCGAACAACTATAGGGATCGGAATCCCTTCCACACTTCACCGGCTTGCTCAGCAGAGGATCAGAGTTTCTATAAAAAGTTACGAAATACTAAAAGAAAAATTTATAAAATTTAAGCAACTGAATTCAAGGTGAACACGCAGACTAATGTACGGGACGTGGACTGTGTAGGAAATGAAAATTATAATTACTTAGTAATACAGTTTAATCAGGGAAATGAAACATAAAATATAACAGATACGAAGGTTAGAAAATAACATACTCAGTTTTACATTTTAAGACTGACAATTTAGATTTTTTAGAGAAATAATCCTGACTTGCAACTCCCACGCTTCAACCATCACCTAGGGTATAAAATCTACTCTTAGAAATAACTTTTGGCCAAAGAAAATTTAAAACACAAGGTTGAAAGGGGACATTTACCAGAATCTAGCTAAACTTATAAATAATTACAAAGTTGAAAGATTGGAGAATGATGTCCGGTGAAAATATTTCCAGCGTGCACGCGGTAGCACGATATGCACGCGTGGAACTCCGAATCGCAGATTTCTTGCATATTACAGATGATAATTTCCATCGGTGGACAGATGTTCACGATGGATGATTGTACGACGTTATGATGATAATAGCAGCCAGGATTTGTCCGCCGGTGCGGCACGAGTGTAAAATATATAGATTCCAAACATCTTGGTGAATGACATGATGAAATAGGTTAGGATCGCTCGGTTCCCGCTCACATAGCGAATTGGACCGAGCATCCCAACAGATGAGCGATATCCTCAGATATCATATTTAAATATAATAAAAATGATTTAACTAGGGAAGGAGTAGGGAAAGCCCTGTGAAAAACATACGGTGATCAGGCACGTGGTGAGTTATTGGCTACTAAGATTGATGCTGATGTGATTTAAAACTTACGGTTTTAGAACCGGTTTCCCTTGCTCACGGCGGCATTAGCTCCTTTCCAAAACTCCGCCGTTTTACAAATATTACTTCGGATTACTTTATGTCTCCCGCCATTTCTACAAAAATGCGGTCGCCCACCTCTACACGGCGCTCCGCCAGCGAGAAGACAGCGTTGCCAATGTGACAGTATGTTGGTGCGCCATTTCCAGTGTTGCCACTGGTACCAAAACACTCTCGCGTTAGGCACCCAGTGCCTACTCTGGATTTGCACCATTACAAGGTCTCCAATGGAAAGTGAGAAATAATTAAGTCTTAAGGCATTATTATATGTATTATGACATATATATTCCAGTACAGTAATGTGATCTAAATATTTTGGATAGAATACTAGCTGAGTACTCGGTGCGGCATTGCTCGGCCTTGGAAATAAAATTGATTTTAAAAGGAAGCATCATCAAACTGGCTGCCAATCACTTGGCTTGGAGGCAGTTTATTGAATCCATGTGTTCTACACAGGGAGCGGACATGGTGTGATGATGATAATGATTAACATCAATCAATTTATTTTTATAATTTTGTTTCCTTTGAAACCAAACGCTAAATTTTAAATAAAGACTTCTACTGCGCCTAAAATGATACCCATTTTGATATTGTTTAAAAAATGCATTGAAATTCGAAATAAACGCTTAATTTATCACCATTCCATTTTATAATGACCCACCATTTTCCCTATTATCAAAAAATACTTTCATCTCTCATCATGCATTTAAAAATAAACCGTTAATTTGAAATTATAACCCCTTTATCACTCGTTATCAAGTGAAAAAGTTATGGCAAAATAAACACACATACATATATAAATCCATTTTTATATTATCTTTATAAATATTTGATTGCTTGTTATGTATATAAGCAATTTTTTGCTCTGCTAACCGGATAATGAATATTAGCCTGCCTTGTTGCTCCGGGGTGTAAATTTGTTATTACGCTAAATTTCTCTCTCAGTAATTTAATTTACAAATACCCTCAAATAAATTTCAATCATAAGACTCTCCCCAACCTTCCCAATGAAAAAAAATATTGTCGTTTGATTAAAAAGAACGCCGTACACAGAAAATATTGAAATGCTACAAAAATAGAATTAACAGTCAATGATCTAATTAAGGTATTTTTCTTTGTCAATTTCATCAGAAATACCTAATTTACAAAAAAAATTGCTGAGAAATAAATAATATAGTGATGTTATAGGTACGTCTGTGTTTTCAATTTTCTTTTACCACTAATATATATAATATTAGTAAAGGGTTTTTCAATAGTTATATCCAAACTATGACAGGATATTTATTATTCTGATGTTTCAAGTTTTTAAAAAAAAAAAAAAAAAAAAAAAAAAATATTTATTATTCTGATGTTTCAAGTAGCAACACTGTCATTCGACGATTGCGTTCTATCATAGTCACCATTTTACCATGGATTGCTAAACCATTCAACAACGCGAAGATGTTTTTAAAATTGATTGATCGATAAAATTGAACGATTCGTGTTCTGTTTCAAATTTTCGCAAGCTACGGGCTCGTAGCTTGCTATTTTGGCTAAAACATCATCATAATGAAGCAGATTTTTGGACGTTTAGATGTTCCATTTATATGTTTTATATTTTTTATTCAAATCATGTTAAAAAAAATAAAAATATGAGAGGATATGGAGAAAGTATGTAATATGATGCCTGTGTCAGTTTTTACAAGATGCTTGTAGATTCCCAACCAGAGCATAATGTTTAGTATTGCCAAAACGGATGCTATAGAGCAGTGCCAGTGCCAGTGCCAGTGGTGTTGCGAGGGGTAGGCTGGGGGCGGACCGCCCCGGGCGCTCTTATTAGGAGCGCGGCAAACTTTGCTCGTGTTATTACTATACACAACCGGAGGATAGAATTGTATAAGAAATCAAGACCAGATTTCAGACTTTATTTTGCAATTTTATCTATCGAAAAAAATGTGATGGACAAAATTGACTTTGATGATGTTATTAATGATGTTGTTGCGAGTAAGGTCCGAAAACTTGAGTATACTATTTTGGTTTTGAAATAAATATTTTTCGCCCTTTCATACGTTTCCTTTTTACCACCAACACCCACATCATTATTTTTATGACGTCAAAAGGGCGGCAAATTATGATTCCGCCCCGGGCGACGATGGTCCACGCTACGCCAGTGCTATAGAGGCATAGCATTGTACCTGATCAAATATATGTTTAGAAAATATTCTTAGGCTATTTTTTACACTTCTATCTTTCTAAGTGAAATCAAATTTTACGAAACTTATGTAGGTGCGTAATATAAAACGAATAAAACAAAAATGACAAATTTTGCTTGCAGATGTAAAAATGGGTTATACCTTGTACCGAAAGGTAATATTATACAACGTTGAATTTATATTTTGAGGAAAAATGTAATTACTTATCTTTTCCGGAAAATATAAAAGTCATTCAACCAGTTCAGTTCTCCACGAGAGGAGGATGGGGAACTGAGGAGTTGAATACCTTATCTACAGCTAAATCTTTAGAGATACAGATCCTTTTTTTAAATCTAAAGACGGGATTTTCAATTAAAGCGGTTAATCCATTCAGCGCTATTTTGTTCTTAAAAGATTTAATAGATGTAAAGTTTCTTTTACAATAAATTGATAAATAATATAACTCTTCATGTAGTGCGTCATTCAAAGTACTGAAACGAATAATGATTTCAAAGAAGCAGTAATTTTTTCTTTCTTTATATTTTACAGCATAGTCACGCAACTTTAACGCAAATAGCAACGCAAATTAAGATATTAAATTGAGCAATGTATTTTCTCGGTAAATGTATAGTTGCTAGACCATTTTTATTTACTCCCCTATAATTAATATCAGCCACAGCGAAGCGTGGCCGGGTCCAGCTAGTTATTGATAAAAAATAGCTTTGTGTGTTCAAGATAAGCAACAAGTAGGAACACAATAATCATACAATAAATTTCCTAATATTCATCATCACTTAAGCTCATATCGTATGTATTTGTACGTTGCAAGCGCACCCTGTCGTATGGCGGCGCGCGGCGGCGGCGGCGGCGGCGGCGGTAGCGCCTCCACTTTTCCAACCCTGCGGTTTCTCATCCTCTCTTGCTAAATATAACACCATTTTCAAAATTCGACTTAGTTGATCATTATGTAATTCAGTTTCTGGTTAGTAATAATCATCAGAAGCTTTACATTTTGTTTTCACTACAATAGGATTAATTAAAATAGCTACCGAAATTTCACCAAAACCATTCTCAAGACCCTAGAAAATTAGTGAAATCACATTGAGCTTAATGTTCGTTCACATTAAGTACGCTGCTGTGTTGGTAGGATCAGACCAGTTGGTAGATTTGTCTAATTAATTAACCCTGAATTAATTTAATTGAATTGAATACTCGAATGATGAAACCGCATTAGTAAGTCAATTACGTTCTGAAATCTCATTTATTCAATAGATATTGTTATCTCTTTTATAAATAATCTTCTAAATCTGTATATATTGTTAGATTAGGTTAATACAATCAAATAAATGCCTTTCTCTTCTTAGTAGGTAATCAAAAAACATTTCCAATAATTAACCAACACATTAATTTTCCCCTCAATTTTTTTTAAATGTACCTTTGTTTCTACCAAATACTTTCTACCTTCGAACAAGAATTTCAGAGAAGTGCCATTCCATTCTTGAAAAATACTTCCGTGTCTGAGATGTCTAGTTTCTCACTACATCACTCACTACGTCATCAATAGGCATCTGCGTCATCACTAGATATCTACGTCACACGTTTCGTGTATTGGCCTAAGTGCTGTAGTCTTTAGACGGTGGAATTCGCTAACGTGTGGTGCTATGAAATTAACCCTAGGAAGCGTATGTTTTTAGAAAATTTGTATGGAAACGCTTCTTCTAGTGAATTTTTGTTCGAAGCTTTCTACCCTTTCAAATAAATTTTAGACCTCGTTTGGCTAAGCACTATTCATTATGCCTAATTTCATATGGAGTATTTTGAGGTATTTGTTTATGATTCATAGATTAAACTTCTTAAATTGAATAGGTTGTTCTTGTAGTAAGGTAGGATGATCAGTCTTACGCTTCAGTACCAGTCCAAGGTATCGCACATGAAATATTAATATGAAAATAACATGTAAATGAATAATATTTCATCTTTACCCTCTACGGGAATCGAACCGGCGACCTCATACACGGTAGCAAAATGCGCTACCACTGTGCTACGAGGCGAACATATGGATCATAATATGGACTCGCACAATTCCCGAAAAATATATAATCTATTTGTATAATGCCGAATGAATTTTCATTTTTTTAAAATTTAATAATTATCATCACCATTACAGAATTGCTTCCCATGCACAGCATATGGATTTTTTAAATTTCAAAATGGCGGGCGTACCTTTTTTCATAAAATAAAGTAGGGTATCGTTTTAACGGTTTTTAAGGGTCCTGATTTCGAATTTAGCGTTTATTTTGAAATCCAAGATGGCGGACGAAACTTTTTTTCATGCAATGATGTTGGGTATCGTTTTAAAGGTTTTAAAGGGTCCTGATTTCTATTTTTTATTATTAAATCCAAGATGGCGGGCGCACATCTTTATAACTTTTTCATAAAATGAAGATTGGTATCGTTTAAAGGGGTTTTGGGTGACCTGATTTCGAATATAGAGTTTACATTTGAAATCCTACATGACAGACGCACCTTTTTTTCATCAAAGAGTAAATTTCATTCATGCGTCGGACCTGTCACACACATTTTTTAAAAATAATATGTCCCTGGGTGTCTTTTTCAAGGATTATAGAAGTCCTTATTTTAAATTTAGGAGTCGGACAGCCAAGAAATTTAATTTTTTATGCCAAAGACGGAAAAACAAAAAATATATTATAAATAATATAAATAATATAAATAATATAAATAATAATATCATAAAAAAATATTATAAAACATTATAAAAAATAACCCTAAAGCACTTGAAAAATAAAGTCACCAAAATAAAATAAATAACATTTACACTATACCTTTATACATACGAGTTACACATTATACGAGTTTTTCAATTTTCATAAATGTATTTATCATCAGAAAGAAAACACATAGCCTTTCTTGTATTACCAATTCCTAAAGAAACGAGATAAATCTTTCAAATTTCAATCGATATTTCTAGAATTACCTGTTTCTTCTGCTTTAGCAACGCGACGGGGTATCAGCTAGTATATAATAAATGGAGCCGATATTATGGTAAATCCATAATATCGGCTATATTTTTTGGGTGAACCTGTGTTTGAGTTTGAAATTTCACCCTGAAGATGACTCCCTGCAACGGTGATCGAAATGTTGGAGGAAAGCTAACCAAACACGTGTTCATTTAAAAAACAAAGAAGATAATATAATAAATAATGACCGCGAAAATCTAGGAACAAGGGAATCTGCGTTATTCATTAGGTTCTTATAATATTATATTAAAATTATTACTTTACGTGACTTGCATAAATTTAATATGAAGTCTTATATTTACTAAAAGGGAAAATTCTTTCAATTTGCCATATAAATATGATATATATAAGTACCTACAGATTATTTAATAATAACGTGACATAGTGATACAAAAAACCTGTTATTATCATCATCAACATCATTCTATATCCGCTCCCAATCTGGAACATACGGATTCCACAAACCCACCCCTCGAAGCCAAGCAACCGGCCGTCAGTTGTCGTGCATCATCCCAAGTCAGGTCCACGTCCCGTAGTTCCGATTATCAATAACTATTCTCCCATTTGACCGGTTATAAAAAAATATATATATATGTACAATTATTTATTATGCCTTCAATTTTTTGATAAATACACTGGTCAACGCTATTTTCGTAACTGAATTTCTAGTAACTTATTAAGATTAAGAAAGGTCTCTAAGATGCTAATGTCCTATCACGTCAGGATTTTGAGTTACGGTCTAAAGACCTCTCCACACGAAGTCCGCGAATCATGTGCGACTTCGCGGCGCGAATACACCGTGACGCGGCAACAATGGCGCACAGATTCCAATTAATGTTCTTGCGTTTGAGTAGATAGATGTCGAAGTAACTGCCGCTGCATCTCTCTTGTACGCATTGTATTATTGGTTAAGCGGAAATGCTGATTCATTAGTTTTATTATTAACACAGGTTTACTTCGAGATTATGAATTTGTCACACGTAACTGAATTGGATAAATGAAGGAAGATTGAGAGGACTCACCCTTGGATTGCTTCAGGAGTTTTGTTTCACATCAGCGATTCACTTTTTAAGATAATACGATAGTATCGGTTTAATTGTTTATTCTCCTGGCGAGAATAGTGATAACATATAATAAATAACATATAATAAATTATAGCGGGCGCGAGCGGTAATTCCAATATGCGTTGAGCGATTTCCGATCAGCGATGTGTGCTGGTGGTATCGTTCCGAGAGGACACTGAACTCCCGTTGTCACTGCACTTCTTCTTGCAGTATAGTCCCACGGGTGTGAGGGAGAGGCCTATGGAACACATATGGTAACAAAGGAAAGGGACAGGATACTCAGCTACGTGCGACCGAAAAATTCAGCAATCAACCGCCCAACCATGCCCCCCAGCTTGACAGGACACAGTCCTTTCAAAAAAAAAAAAAATATTTACATATACAAACCCCGAGTAACCGGAGGTTAGCGTTTGAGTGACGAATGGACGCCTTAAATCATACTAACTAAATGGTCATAATGACTAATTAAACTAACATAAAGAATAGCGAACAAAACTATGCTAATTAAGTGGACTGTAATTTTTTTTAAGTATAATAAGTATATAATTAAGTATAGTAGTTTATTGATTAGGCAAGGGACAAATTTTTACAGTTGGTCGCCTATATATGCCTGTCTTTGTACGGACATTAACTACCCTCACCACTCCGTCACTTCCTGGAAAAGTGTCTTCGATTATTCCAAGAGGCCAACTCAAAGGCGCACTATCTCCGGAATTAAGTATCACTACGGTACCTTTCTGAATAGGTTTCGTCTCTCTGTGTTCCATTTTTGACGCGTTTGTAGTGTATTCAGATATTCTACCTTCCATCGCTTCCAAAACGATTGAACCAAGTGGTCCACATATTGCTTCCGGTGCAATAGACTAATCTCTTTAGAGGCCGTGTCTTCCGCGGGAAGTGACTTAAGGGGGGTCAATGTAAGAAAATGCGCGGGGCGTAAGAGCTAGAGGTTCCGAGGGGTCAGAACTCAAACAAGACAGAGGTCTTGAATTTAAAATTGCTTCGATTTGAGCTAACACCGTAGACATCTCTTCAAATGTCAGTAATTGCTTGCCAACTACTCTATTAAGATGAAGTTTAATACTGCGTACGTTACTCTCCCAAATCCCGCCAAAATGTGGAGCCGAAGCGGGATTAAATTTCCATTCGATGCGATTTTCGCGTAATTCTTTTGGCAAACGTATTATTATAGTCTTGAGAGGACATTAGGTCATGGATTGAATCCAAATGAGATTTAGAGCCAATGAAATTTCTTCCACAATCTGAGTAAATGACCTTTACCGGTCCGCGTCGCGATATAAATCGTTTAAATGCATTCATGAAAGATTCCGTACTCAAATCGGATGACAGTTCAATATGAACCGCCTTTGTGATAAGACATACAAATACACATATGTATGATTTGATACTGTGTACGCCTCTTTTCCTATAAGGCACAATGCTTATAGGGCCAGCATTATCTATTCCACAGTGGAAAAATGCCTTAGCCTCATTTACTCTACAGGCGGGTAAATCTGCCATTAGCGGAAATTGCGATTTTGGGTTGGATTTAAAACAAATATTGCATAGTTGCACTCGTTTGCGTACTATGTTTCTTGCAGACAGAATCCAATAATTCTGACGTAGGAGGGACATAAGTAGTTGCGGTCCCGTATGTAGATATTTGCGGTGGTAATAATCAATCACGAGATTAACGATGTGATTTCGACCGGGCAAGATAATGGGATGACGGCTGTCATAAGGCAAATCCGACTTTTCTAGCCTGCCGCCTACTCGTAAAATTCCATTAGAATCCATAAATGCATTAAGTTTGCGAAAAGCAGGGGGTAACGCTTTACCAAGCCGTGCATTTTTAACTTCAATTGAGAAATGTGCATTTTGTAGCTCTTTAATTATTGCACTTTCAGCGTATTGTAAATGCGATATTTCAAATTTAGCGGGTAATTTTTTAATGAAACGAAATATATAGATTACGATCCTAAGTAATTTAGGCCATGATGAAATGCGTGAAGCGAGTGAATATAATAATGTTTGTTTGGGTATTTTCATCGGAGACTGTCATTACCGTTATTTTTTCATTTCGGCGGGTTTCCAAAGGTACTTGGATCGAACCTGTGTACAGGCCATTCTTCGGACGGTAAGCGTGCAAAACTAGGACCCTTGAACCAAAGCGGATGGTCAATTAATTGAGCGGGTGTCAGGCCACGCGACAGACAATCCGCGGGATTGTCTTTTCCTGGAATATGATAAAAAAAATTATTTTGGGATATATAATCTTGTATTATCGTCACCCTGTTCGCGACAAAAGTTTGCCAGCGGGAGGGATGAGAATGAACCCAGGACAGAGCCACAGTACTGTCGGAAAATGCATAAACATTATTAATTTTACAGCGGGTCGAATATGCATCGATAACTGCTCGCATTAATTTGGACAGGATTAAAATTCCAGATAACTCCAGCCTTGCTAAAGATATATTACGACTCGGAGCGACTCTCGATTTTGCGCAAACTAAACTTGTTCGGGATTTTTTATCAGAAGGGTTGCAAACGTGAATGTAAATCACCGCACCGTATGCTCGTTCACTGGCGTCGGCGAATCCTAATATGGAGACAATCGAATCTTGTGTCACGCCTACATGTCGTTCTAGTTTAATATTTTGAAGAAGCGGAAGCTCAACTTCAAAGTTTTCCCACAACGAAATTATATTTTGAGGCGGGCTATCATCCCAATCAATTTTATTTTCCCAGAGAAATTTAATTATTAATTTAGACATTAGGGTTACGGGCGCCACAAAACCCATCAAATCCCAAAAGCGAGCGATTGTAGATAGAATATTTCTTTTTGTACACTTGCGAATTTCGTTTTGGACACTGAAGGTGAAAACGTCACTAGCGGGTAACCATTTTAATCCTAGAATTTTACAGTAATCTTCTGAGCTGAATTCGACAGCTTCAGAAATTCGGTAAGCCTGAGGAATGCCTCTCATCACCATTGGCGAATTACTCGAGAATTTGACCAGTTCAAATCCTCCAGCAAGAAATAATTTAATCAGTTGATTCGATAGTTCAATAGCTTCACTATCATTCCGACAACTGGTCGCTAAATCGTCCATGTATAAGTCCGTTTCGGCTACTTGGGCGGCTATCGGCGCCCTTTCGCGCTCATCATGCGCTAGTTGACGCACCGTGCGCATAGCGAGGTATGGACTACATTTCAGACCAAAGGGTACGCGAGTCATTTCATATAATTGAAGCGGTTCATTTACGTTAAAACGATATAAAATTCTCTGATAACATCTATATCTTTCATCCACTAATATTTGCATATACATTTTACGTATGTCAGAGCTCAAAGCTATAGGAAACAGACGAAACGTAATATTATTTTGAATAAATCGTTCTGTAGGTTTTTCCCTGTGTGTAGGATATCATTGAGTGATTTTCCCGAAGTCGAACGCATACTTGCGTCTATTACCGAGCGAACTTTAGTAGTCGTTTTATCCTCGCGAACGACCGCATGATGTGGAGCTACATATTGCATATTAGCGGGCGTTTCCAGCTTTGACTGTACGGGTTTTAAATAGCCTTCCCGTAAGTATTCTTTAAAGATTTTTTATCATACTCCATTTTAACCGAAGGTTTAGCTAAAAGTTTGCGTTCTAAGGAATAGAATCTTCTTTCGGCTAACTTAAACGAATCGCCTAGAAGCTTCGATTCCGATTTGAATGGTAATGAAACCGTGTACCGTCCCGTTTCGTCGCGACTAGTCGTACTGTTATAAATTTTTTCGCATTCAGATTCTTCCATGGTTTGCGGGGATGCGCTAGGAACTTCTTCTAATTCAAGAAATCGTTTCATACGATTTTCAAACGATTCCGTTATCGTCAAATATGCGCGAGCGTTGTCGTTAATCGCGGGTGCATATGGGAGCCTCTCCCATTACCAAATAACCGAATAAGGTTTTCAAAGCTACCGGTTCCCCTAGAGCGCGCGAGATTGTTTTATTACACAAAACTCTCGAAAACAAATCCGCTCCGACAATCAAGTCGATTTTTGCAGGTTTGTCAAAATATTCATCCGCGAGGCGTATATTTTTTAAATATTCAAAATCCGCGATATTTACCTTAGTGTGAGGTATTTCTTCTGTTATTTGTTTAACTACAATAGGCGAAATCTGAAAATTTAATTGATTCATCTATTCGAGACTGAATAATGAGCGAAGTAATACCTTCTATTGGATTGACCACGTCGCCAATTCCGGCTACAAACTTGTTGTTCGAAGCATTTACTTTTAATTTTAATAACTCACAGCAAGAGATGCGGTTATATATCCTTTTGCGAAGCGCTATCGAATAAAGCCCTAATGGTATGCCTTTTTCCGTATGCGTCAATGACGTCACAGCATGCCGTTCCCAATAAACACACTGTTGATAACTTGGTACTACGCGTGCCGACGGCACAAAGTGCGACCGTCGTTTCTGTATTTGCATTGTTGTTTGGCGAAGCTATAACAGCTTCGACCATCGGCGAATTGTTAGGATTATTTCGCGATATCCCACAGTTCGCGTTCTCTGAAGGGACGACGCTATTCGGTTCAAAATGTAGACTTGTATGGTGCGAGCGTAAACAAATCCTACATCGGCTTTTTGATTTACAATTTACAATATTGTGAATTTGACTTAAGCAATTAATGCATAACTTCTTGGATTTGACAAAATTATAACGTTCGCGCGCTGTTATCGAAGTGTACTTTGGACACTGATATAACTGTGTGTGTCCCATATCTCCACACATTAAACAATTATTATTATTTTGTAGGTTTACAAAAGTTTTCACAACATTTTTATTATTATAGTATTGCGCGTTCGATTTCGTTTGCGAGGTATTATTCCCGCGTTTAAAATTATATTCATGCGAAGCGCTCGTTGATTTACGCGTGTTTATAATAGATGTATCTATACTTGCATTAGCTCGTTGCAATATTCGACATTGCTCGCGGATAAATTCTATGAATTCCACCGAACTCAGTGTAATTTTCCCTTTTCGAATCGCTGATTCGAACGATTTAACTGTATCCATACTTAATTTCTTACAAGCTATATGAATAAACATAAAATTCCTCAAGATTATCTAATTGTAATTGCTTCAAAGCGGCCGTCGTGGCAGAAAATCTATCAATAAAATTTTCTAAACTTGATAATGAAGAATCGTTCGCCGCGGGTATATTTAAAATTTGATCAAAGTAGGTGGCCGCTAAAACTCGCTTATCATTATATTTATTTACTAATGAATTCCAAAGGACTTCGTAATTTTGTGACGTAGGCATAATTCCTTGACAAATACTTTTAGCCTTTCCAACTAATTTCCCGTATAAGTACTGTATTCTTTGTCCGTCCGTCAGACTATCATTTTCATGGATCATTGTCTTAAAACTTTCATAAAACATCGGCCAATTGCATGATTCTCCGTCAAAGGAAGTTAACTCTAGACGCGGTAGTAAATTATTAATATTATTATTAATTTTCGGAATAATATTGCCGGCCATATTATTATCGTTACCTTCTTTTCGCGATACATTCAATTTTTCAAAGGTATATTTAATTTCCGCATATAACTCTTCAAATGCTAAGACTGCGTTATAGTTTATGCTCGGGGCCATCAGAATTTGATGTTATTAATTCATTTTGCTCATCAATAGCGGATAAAAATGCCGTTCTAATCATATCGATTGTTGACGCGTTAGCCAAGAATTTTTTCATGTGTTTTCTTGATCCAAATTATTCATACTATCGTATATGGCTTGCGTGCGAGAAAAGTACACCTCGATCTTCTTTTGAAGGCGATTCAAACGTCTCTCAAACAATCTGTCATCCCTTTCCTTATTCATTTTTGAATCGAAATATGAGGATTAAACAGAATAATAAAAATAGTACGAAATACTACAATGTATAGTACTAACCCGAAGCACCAAACAGGTGTCAATAATATCCGGTCGAATGGGCCAAAAATGGTTAAGCGGAAATGCTGGTTCATTAATTTTATTATTAACACTGATTTACTTCGAGATTATGAATTTGTCACACGTAACTGAATTGGATAAATGAAGGAAGATTGAGAGGACTCACCCTTGGATTGCTTCAGGAGTTTTGTTTCACTTCACGTCACATCAGCGATTCACTTTTTAAGATAATACGATAGTATCGGTTTAATTGTTTATTCTCCTGGCGAGAATAGTGATGCACTTCTTCTTGCAGTATAGTCCCACGGGTGTGAGGGAGAGGCCTATGGAAACACATATGGTAACGCAGGAGCCACAAAAATGTGCAAAACGGTTCCACACTACGTGTTCGCGCTCTTTTGCACTTTTGCAGTGTCTAAACGACGCGACGGTGACGCTTAATATTGTATTGGGGAAAATAGCTATACTGAGTGTGCGTACAGCGGAGCAAAGGGCTCTGCATTGAGACACATTGCGTACGCGAGCTTTATCGTCCCACTATAGAATGAAACGTTATTTTCTGAAATATTGCCTAAATACAGCAACCTATACTATACGCATGAGAAATGTATTTAGATTGTGTATTGGGTGAAGGATAAAAAATACTATTAGGTTTTTCCCATCCTTGTCAAAAAATATATTGCGTATATAAAAAATATTTAATTAAAATGAATACCTATAGCTACAAACATTTTGGTTTAGTACAATGTGGATATCATTTGAAAGAGAATAAGGATAGGTTGCGTACAAACGTATTACGTAATATTACAAATAACTATCTATTCACAAAGTGTATTGTAAATTCCTGGTATACTTATTCGAAATAAATTTCTTATCTAGGGTAGAAATGTAATCTTTAGTAGACTATGCTACATGATTTTACAATTTCACATGGCTAGCCTCCTTTTATGTGGTAATATGTGTCTACTTTATATTCAAGGGCTAAAATAATACACTCTAAAGTTTTAGCATTACAAATAAAGTAAGTTCTAAATTAACGTTGTTCAGAAAATTTGAACATTATAATTTTAAGATAAAGCTTTGATACCCAAATTTCTTAATAAAATAATTCCCAATCTGTAAAAAAATTAAGCCTTCGCCTTCTACTAAAATACTTATAGGTAGGTTATAAAAAACTGTTTCTTAGAAATTTCATTAAAATTATTAAAGTAATTTTTTATTGTTTTTATTGTTTTAAGTTTAAACTCTAAATCAAAATATTAAGGCAATTGCGAGAAGTTAAATTAAATTTGATTACTTAAGTAATTGACATCCCTACAGATTCGAGAAGTCTGGAAGAGAATATGAATATCTAAGCGCTTACAGGCTTACGACCTATCATTGGCTAGGTTAAGTGGCCACCTGATGCATTAAAACATTCCCCATTCTGTATTTCATATATATTTTTGTCAATTATCAGAATATGATGCCCTTGAGGTATATTTATACGAAAACTGGGCTGTATAAATTATCCATAATAAAGATAAAAAAATAAAAAGTTAAATGGCGCAAAGCCATGTATGTGAATTTTCTATGTCACCCATTGAGAAGAATGCTAAGTCTCCTGCCTTATTCAAGCTTGTCCATATTACAAGGCATCAGGTTCACGGCGCGGCGTCTACGTCTTGGACGTACGCTGTTGATACTTTTCGTCAGAACTACGGGACGTAGAACTGACATGGGAAGATCTACAAGAACTGGCAACCGGGCCGATCGCTTGGCTTCGAGGCAGTTTTGTTAAATCTATATGTTCTATGGGTAGCGGGTATGCGGAATGATGATGATGATTTTAGGATGCGTTGTAGAACAGTTCCGCCGTTAAATTAAATGCTTCAATTCTTGTTGTGTACTTTAAAACAAGTTATTAGCTGTATTGTATAAATTTTATTTGGAAGGAATTGAACATGTACATACTAACTAAAACAAGATAATTTCATGAAGTTACTTCATTAAGACATTACTTGAAATACATGAAATCTTTATTTTAATGGATTGCATCACTACTCAAATTTGGAATAGTGATACAATTCACTAAATACTAGTCTGTTTAACACCACAAATTGTTGGTTGCGGGAAATTTCAGTTCGGCAAGTATTATGTAAATATAAAGTTTGGGAATTAATTTGTAAGCCTTCTCTCCCGCAGATAATACTGTAGGTTGTAGCCAAAGCCTTTATTTAATTAGAAATTAACGGAATATAACCCTCACATGCATATATTGCAAAGCTTCAATAAAACATTTTTTTAAATTCTTAAATATTTGTTTTTTATCAATCAGTGATATGATTATTATTTTGGATTTTGCGTACTTCCAAACATGAATATTTTGTATACTTAACAATATTTTGAGTGTGTTCATTTGAAGGTATTTACCTAGATTTTGCCCATGACTGGCTTGCATCAAATTACAATTCACCTACCTACAATAATTATAAAGATGAAATTTTTTAGAAGGAGAAAACTAATTAGTTAAAGAACAAAACGTTTTACAGAATAGATATTTAAAATACTAACCAAGAAATAGCCATAAAAAATTAAAGGATAATGCACCGTTGCATCTGTAAAATCTGAATAAAACTGTTTTTTATTATTAGGTAAATTTTTTTTCTTCTGAAAAACATATTCATAATATGGAAACCTTATATATATAATCATAGCGAAATTCATCTTTGTGTGAATGATCACCGGTATACGCGCTTAGTACATAGTACATAGATACAGCTTTCTACCTTTCTACGAGCTTTGGGAAAATCACCTTCGTGATAGCAATTCAAATGAATACCGAATGCGAACATGCAAAGCACACAGAATTTAATGAAAAATCGTTTAGACTATAATTTGTATGATTGAACCCCGTCTGATGGAAATTTTACAGAGATGAAGAATATTGCATAGCCGTGAAATTATTAATCAACGTTATTGGATTCAACTTTTTTGTAAAGTTTACCTTTTGTTAAAAATTCAATGACAATTACAAAATCCAATTTCGACTCCGACTACGAAACCACTTATATTTAATATTCAAATTACCTTAGTTCTTGTATTTTATTGTGTAATATCTAGGCGTTGTTTTTTTAAATTCTATTTAAAAAATACATAAATATTTGCAAACTTACTAGCTACGTTGACAACAAACTGATATTTGAATACCCTAGTTACACGAAGTATAAGTATTCCCATATTACCGTTATTTGGTACCTGCTCTTCCTGTTTGTTTGCGTTCCCGTATCAACATTTCCCTTGAATTTAGTAGATTTTATTTTGATCCTGGATTTGTGAAACTAAGCGCTGCGTTCAACATAATACTTGTTTTCGAGAATTAATTCTGGTGGGTGAAGTTTCCTTTTATCTTATTAAATCTCTTTAGAGCTGCTCGTAAAAACGACATGATATTGTATCATAAGTTTGTGAAGCATCTTTATGAAATTTGAAAGCGTAAAAATTTATGACGTAAAAAAATGATGTGGATTATTAGTATAGAGAAATATAGAAAAAAACCGGCAATACACCTATTTATATACGGTATTTAAACCATTCTACAAAATTTGCACCAGTAATTTATTGACAATTTATAACAAATTAATGATTTCTTAAAATTGGATGTCGTGCTACCAATAAGGGGCCCTGACCAGCTACAAACTCTCCAGGCTCCGGGTGCAGGGTGGGGTGCAGGGTGGGGTGCAGGGTGGGGTGCAGGGTGGGGAGCCGCGGAGCAGGAGACGTCTTGCCTGGGCTGCGCGATGCTACAGGGAGGAAGGAGGCCGGAGCCCTGACAGCAAGGGAGCGGCTGGGGACTAAAAGAAATTATTTGTCGAACCTGGTGGAACTGTGCTTGGTGGAGCGGTTGTCACCCAACTCCTACACTAGCTGGAGACAGTTCTATTGGTGATGTGGACTATCGCGACAGAAAGGTCTGTCCATTGAACATTCCTGACTCCGGGGGTCAGTCCTTCGCACCGGTCGGTGTAACGCACTAACGCTCTTACGCGAGTAATCAACTAGGTATTTAAGGTATTTTCACATAATTTTATAGCTATATCTATTCACCAAGTTCGGCGCACGGAGCAAGGTTAGCTAGGGGTGGCCAGGTATCTTCTGAGAATATTTTTCTCAAGCCTGGGTGTGCCGTTGTTGCCCTCCGTAATTAGGCCTCCTGGCCTGTTGAGATGATTAAATAAATAACAGAAACAAAAGACTGAAGACCGAAGTTGCTCCATCCCACCGGTGCGGGGCGGCGCGATGGAGGAGGGTAGTCGGCCTAAGGGGTGGGGGCTAGAAACTTGAGTGGAATGAATATGGCGCGAATATTTGAAATTCGTAAGGTGTTGAACACAGCAGGTCTATTTTTGTTTAAATATTTATTAAGACGTATTTTCTAATAAACCTCTTTGTTTGTTGATCCAAAATATAATATCTAAAAAATGAATCCAATAAACTTTTTCGTCTGCAAAAAAATTGGACGTTAGTGTCTCAAAAGAAGTTAATTTTATGTTGTCCCAATAAAATAATGATGTTTTTGTTCAGTACCATATACGTTAAGGTGGATCGATGTTACGCGGAAAAAAACTCATGTTATGAATATTTACGTATGCGGAAAATATGTTTCATGGCCTGGAAATTAAGGGAAAAATAAGTAAAAAAATAATTTTTACTCTACGCTTAATTTCCAGGCCATAAAACATCTTTTTCGCATAGGTAGATATTGAAATTCCGAAAAAATATAAATCAATCCCCCCTAATATACATATTTTATAAATTCTAGTCGATATCACGATACGATGGTTCCGGGTTCGATTCATTACTCAATAAGAGATTTCTGTCATATCTGTATGTAAAAATCATACTTATCATATGTATAGATTAATATATATATTTATATTTATATTAATTGATTTAACACTTTTAAACATTGTTAGACCGCATATTAGGTATATGTTACATAACCTTTTTACTAAACCATATTATTCAACTCAGATACCGAAGTATACAAAACACAACAACAATAGCAGATCCCACACAGTTTGCTAGAAAGCCGATATTGATTGATTTCAGTTGTTGACAGTATGGAAAACAGACTTCCTTCTTCCTGCTGTTCTGAATACGGGGCTAATAATAATCTCGTTATTCTGAAACTTGACATAACAAGGCCACTACCTTCTACGTCAACCACAGGAAACAATTTCAACACAAGACTGTATTTAACGTTCTAATACCGAATTATATTTTAAACACCCTTATGGAAGAGTTGTAGATTTTAAAACATTTAAAAAATTTTACTTCGAAATAAAGTGATTATCAGAGTTTAACTATACAAATAATTTAATGATTTTATTTATGTAATGATTTTTTAAAATTAAATGCTATACCCACCTATTTAATTTCAAAATAAAATAATGCAAGGGCATAATCAACAAAATGAAGAATAAATTAAAATTACGAAGCGAGTGTGTCTGGTTATAGAAATCGAGGAAGGCCGAAAAATACATGGCATGACCAAGTACAACAAATACTTGAAAGTGGTCACGTTTCAAGTCGGAATAATCGACTTGCGTGCATGAGAAGATGTACGAATGTGTAGGAAGCAAGGGCAGTGTGCGAGAAGTGGGACAGAGTGGTGTGGCGTTTTATCCTCTCTGCCTTCCCCTTTCGGAGAAATGGTTGATGGTTGGAAATTAGTTTATGCCTTGGATGTTATTGCGTGAGGTTACCCGACTCCCGACTCGTGATTCCAAAGGTAAACGTTGATTAGTTGTTACACAATACTATTGATTACACTAAACACAATACACTTGCATTAAATACTATACGAATAATATCCCAGTCTAATTACCCCAAAACTAAGCTTTTGCCTTAACTAATTCGGATGTGGATGAAAAAAATATAAAAAGGCCCTTTTTTAATGGTTTTTTGAAAATCCTGACTTAAGCTCACTAATTTATCTTTTTACCCTTTTTGTGTTCAATAAATCATCACTTACAAGTTAAATATTGTTGATCCAATAAAATGTAATAATAATCTAGCTAATTTGCCCCAGTACTTGTATAATAGGGCTGGCGCATGGCGTACACACTCACACTTTTTTTACCTATAACTATGAATTTTTTCGCTTATACTGATTTTGTTAAATTTAATGTTCTACAATTTTAGTTATGCGCATTTTTATCGTGCAAGGTATGGTTTACGAGGTGTAAGTCCGTTTCCGAGGCAAAAGATGTTGACAGGAAAAAATCAGTAAAATATGTGATTTTTCAAATGAGATTATTTCGAATACTATAAGAGATACTAAAAAAATTTAAAGAATCAATTTAATAGAATATTTAGTTTTCTGTTACGTTTTGCTACAACTATTTTTGGTTGGGTTAAGCGTTTTTGAGTTTTTTTGAAAAAACAAAAAAAAGACCCATTTTTTATGGTTTTTTGAAAATCCTGACTTAAGCTCACTTCCTATTCATCCGGACTTTCGTTGCAACCTTCTATGGACATAAATGAACAACATAAAAAAAGAATCAATAACATCCGAATAAAAGTGAAGTGATCAGAAGTGGGGGAAGAGACCACAAGGCAAGATGTGTTGTCAGAGCGAAGTACGGAATGGAGCAGGTAGGCAGGTAGGCAGGTAGGCAGGTAGGCAGGTAGGCAGGTAGGCAGGTAGGCAGGTAGGCAGGTAGGCAGGTAGGCAGGTAGGCAGGTAGGCAGATAGGCAGGTAGCAGGTAGGTAGGCAGGTAGGCAGGCAGGTAGGCAGGTAGGCAGGTAGGTAGGTAGGCAGGTAGGCAGGTAGGCAGGTAGGCAGGTAGGCAGCCGGACGAGGGTAGGTGTTCGGGTGGAGCTGGAGGCAGCTAGTGTGTTACTTCTGCACACTGGGAGATGCTGGTTGCTGGTGTTACAATAGGCATCGGCATTGGCTGGGTCCTTTACAATGCCTCCGCTCCATGAGAAAATGAACATTTTTAACAACGATATAAAACTTTAGAAATATTGTTTCGAGATGGTTTGCTAGGTGTGAGATATGTGTGTACGTGTGTTACAGTGAAGAAAAGATTTCTGTATTTGGGATTTGTTTTTCTTAGAATTTCATATTTTTTTTTTTTTTTTTATTTTTTATTTTATTTGTTTATGGACAGCCAACAGACATACACTTATTTTAAATATATACAACATTAATTTCTAACAATAATGTCCACTTAAAGGCCCATCACTTAAGTACTAAAAATATTGAAACATTTATTATTGTTGCAAAGTACCCATCCTGTACACAGTTGCTTATTTGTAATATGTGAAGCATAAATTAAAATGTTTTAAAGGAAAAGTAACATAACTGAAAAATAAAATTGGCATTTTTTAGAAATTAAAATTTAGAAACAATAAAAAAAATAAAAACTATAATACCTAGATAATCAATGTATGTACAGGATAGGTACTCATCACATACCTTATTAGATTAACTAAATAACATAATTTTTCAAACAAAATACTTAATTTTTAAAACAAAATACTTGCAGCATCTTTCTTCAACCTATCCAATTTAATATGAGTTAAGTCTATATAAATTAAACGTATTATTATACGTGTTGCAGGATCTGTTAATAAAAGAATTTCGACCAGAATTGGTATTACATTTTGAGATCATAAATAACGTTTTGCTTCTGGTCTGCACTCCGGGGATCCTATAATTTATTTGTGATAAGAGCTGTGGAGAATCGACAATATTATTAATAATTTTATAAAGATAAACTAGGTCAGCCAGTTTCCTACGGGATTGCAATGATTTTAAATTAAGTTGGGTAATAAAATCATTTGCATCCCTATCTGGAATTTTCATTGCAAATTTGCAATACGCTATAAATTTTAATTGAATAGATTCAATGCGTTCGATATATTTTTTATACTGCGGATTCCAAACAGGGGATGCAAATTCTAATTGGCTTCTAACATAGGTGAAATATAATAGTCTAAGTGTATGCACATTACTGAATTCTTTGCCTATACGAAACAAGAAGCCTAACATTTGATAGGCCTTGTTAACAATTGAGTTGACATGTGCCTCAAATGTCAACTTATGGTCTAATATAATACCGAGATCTCGGATTTCGTTGACTCTTGAAAGATTGTAATTATCTAGTTTGTAGTTATTCAAAATTTTAAGTTTATTTCTGGAGAAAGTCAAGACAAAGCATTTCTTAGTATTTAATTTTAGATAGTTAAGTTTACAGTATTCGTCTAGTCTGTTAAGGTCACTTTGGAGTCTGATACAATCTTGCTGTGATTTAATGGTAAAATATATTTTCATGTCGTCAGCAAAAAGCAAAAAGTGTGCAAACTCGAAACACCGACCAATGTCATTTATAAAAATTATGAAAAGTAAAGGCCCTAAGTGTGATCCCCCAGATGGTACGTTTACAAGTTCTGAAACAAACCGTTAATTGCTACTGATTGAAGCCTTTTACTAAGGTAGGAAACTAGCCACCTATAGAGATCACCATGAATCCCCAAACTCCACAGTTTATTTAATAATATACTATGTACAACGCTATCAAAGGCCTTTGAGTAGTCAGTGTAGACTGCATCTACTTGAGTCCTTTCGTCCATGGCCTTTAGAATAAACTCCAAAAACACTGCGAGATTTGATGTCACAGATTTAAATTTTACAAACCCGTGTTGATTTTCTATTATCGAGCCCCTTACGGCGATGTATAATTGATTATAGATTATTTTTTCAAAGATTTTACTTATAATACAAAGTTTAGAGATAGGGCGATAATTTTTTATATCATTCTTGGATCCAGATTTAAATATAGGAGTTATATAGGCACGTTTCCATAGGTCTGGAAATGCCCCTTCATTTAGTGACCTTCGAAAAAGTAATAATAGGGGTTTAGCAATTTCATAGCAGCTCATCTTTATAAAATATGACGGAACATTGTCGCTTCCTCCACTTGAGTTATTAGAAAGGTTTTTTATAATACTAATAATCATATTCAGGGAGACCGAAATAGAAGATATATTGACATGATTGTCAGTTTGTATATTGGTACTAGATGAATGCGAACTAAGAGTGTGATGATTGAAAGAAGACGCAAAATGTTGTGAAAATAGTTCGCAGATTTGTTTTGGGTCATCTGCTATACTGTCTCCAAGAGTCATGGATTGCGGTAAGCCTTGATCTTTCCGCTTATTTTTAACAAAGGTCCAAAATTGTTTTGGATCTTGGCTAATTTTTGACTCAGCATTATCAACAAATTTTTTAAAGCAGATCTTAGCCATTCTTTTTTGTCTTGCGCGCAGAACATTAAAGTCAATTTTTATCACAAAGGATTGTTAAATTTTTTCCACTTTTTAAACATTTTAAGTTTTTCTTTAATTAGTTTGATTAATGCAGGACTATACCACGTTGGGTATGAATTGTGCAAGTTACACTCTCTCGTGGGAACATTGGTAGATATAATTTCTGACAATTTATAGTAAAATTTCTCCACAGCCCTGTTAGTTGAGAGGTTGGAAAATTCCTTTTCCCAATCAATATTTCCCATGCAGTCATTAATAATGATATAATCAGCTTTTCTAAATAGTCTAATTGTACGAGATTGTTTTAGGCATTGGTGTGTATAATTTTAGTTCGATATCAATAAGCAAAGCTTATGATGTCGACATTCAGGGATCAAGGGTCATATGTTAAATGGTTCATATGGGTCATATGTTAAATGGTTGTATTTATAACCTTAAGGTAGTTACATATTTTGGTAAAATTATTCCTATTTAAATACGAATGTTGACTTCACCAAATAGTTAACCTTTTAGAATTATAATATTTAAATTAAATATGTTATTTTTCTTAGGTAATATACCTCATATTCATATAAATGTATTCATTGTTACGCAAGATATTTTACTCCTACCAATAGGTAACCTATATTTTCTTCATATTATTTTATTTCATTCAATTTATTACACAAAAAGGGTACAACTTAACTCAAATCACTCATCACAGGAGGCACAAAATTAACTCATCAAAAAAATTAAATGTGGACAATGACTTTTTGCATAGTATGTAAAAAGTAATTTTTCACTTTTCATGTATTACATACTCCCCGTTAATTCATTTTTTATGACAGGAACAAAGCATAACAATTTATTATATTTAGTTAATGCATTATAAAACTATTATTGTAAATTATTAACAAAAGTTTTTAATCTCCCATCGAACCAACATCGAATTTTACAAGAAAAGACAGTGCAGTAGCTTAAGGCCTCCGTCATATAATTATTTATTATATTTATGTGGACCATTTTGTAATATTTTACAGTACGTGCTACTGCAACTTTATTGTGCAAAATTTTATGTAAAGCACTGAAAGACATATCAATAATCTCGTTGTTTTTGAGCTTTAAAGTTATTGAATAGTACACATCTCTTTAAAAGTATTGGCCTTAATATTTTGTTGGTTCCCGGAGATTTCTTAACATTTAACCAGCGAGGATTGATCGTACTCTGGAGGGTAGTACATATCCGCTTATGAAATTTTTATGGAATATTGCTCCGCACACAGAGAAGTAAAATGATTTACTTCCAAGAAAACTGTTTTCAACATTTTTACTTTAAAAAAAACGCAGATTGTTTTTAATATCTTTACAAAAACGATTTTAAAATATTTAACTTAAAATTTTAAAAAAATTCCAGCAAGTAAAAATTTAATTATTTTTCAACCAAGTGTAATTTTATTACTGACGAGGTCAATGAAAGCCACTAGACTAGACTGCTTTAAAGACTATTTAGTCTTTTTTCAGTCCAGCCAACTCTACCAAGTTTTTCAACAAGCTAAACCGCGATTTTAAGATTGTTAGATTATTCGGATGAATTTACGTTATGTACGCGAACAAATGCTTTCATTGCCCCTACCACTGTCTCAGCTTACCTTCTGTCAAATAAGTACCCGGAAATTCTCATTTTAAATTTTCCCTCTGAGAATATTTAAAAAAAAAAAATTTCCCAGGTTGGCACAACTGTCAGCCACTATTCTGTGAATTTTTATTGCTATGTGTCATTTAGTTTGGTTACGGCGTCATTAGGAACAAGTCAACCTTTTGTGTGCGTTGCGATTTTTACTATGGATAAAAATATCGAACAAAGAGTTTTTGTGTGAAATTTTGTGTTTCAAACGAAATTTCTTGTGTCAAAAACTCAAGTTTACGATTGGTACGTCGACAAAATAAAGGAAATGGTGCTCGAAAATCGTCATTATAGTTTGGGAGAGATAGCCCAAGAAATGAACATGTCTCATGAGACCGCTTGTCATATTTTGGTTGATGTTTTGGGTATGCGGAAAGTCGCAGCGCGATTGGTGCCGAAAGATCTGAATTTTCTTCAAAAAGTGAATCGCAGTAAGGTGGCTGAAGACATGCTTGAACGCGTAAATTCCGATCCAACGTTCATCGAACGCATCATAACTGGTGACGAGACATGGGTTTTCGAGTACGACATGCAAACAAGTCAACAATCATCAGAATGGCGCACCAAAAATGAGCCGAAACCGAAAAAACCGCGCCGAAGCAAATCGAAAATCAAGGTGATGCTGACCGTTTTCTTCGATATTCGTGGTGTTGTTCATTCGGAATTTTTACCGGAGGGCCGAACCGTCAATAAAGAATATTATCTTGGCGTTATGAGGCGTTTGAGAGAGAATGTTCGTCGCAAAAGACCAGATTTGTGGCGGAACAACAATGCACCAGCGCACAAAGCGATCATTGTGAACGAGTTTTTGAACAAAAATTCAACAAATATCATCGAACAACCACCGTACTCTCCAGATATGGCCCCATGTGACTTTTTCCTGTTTCCAAAACTCAAATTACCACTTCGTGGAACCCGTTTTGAGAGCATTGAAGACATCAAAACTAATTCGCAACGAGAACTGAAGGCCATCCCGGAATATAGCTTTAAAAAGTGTTTCGATGATTGGATTGTTCGTTGGAAGAAGTGTATTGCCTCAGAAGGGGCCTATTTTGAAGGGAATATAATAAATTTAGATGATTGATAAGTTGTTTGTGTTTTATTTCAAATTTCCGGGTACTTATTTGACAGTGTAGTATGTATTATAATTGTCATTGTTTCCCACTTGTCACCCAAACCAACCAGAGTCGGCCCAAATTAACAGTGGTAGGGTATGTTAGTCTCTACCCCGATCATTATTTATTAGTAATTACTACCACCCGTGTGGAGACCAGCATACTGCCTTGCCAGGCCCCCTACCCTAGACATCCACCCGTGCATCCGCGGTCAGGGTCTTAAAGGAGTGGGGATTAGGGAAAAGAGGGGAGGGAACAGAACGCATGTGTGCATCTCACACTATTATCTTATCATCCTATCTGGCAGACACTATTTCATACGTCCCCTGCCGTACCTTATCACAATACTTATCCAAAGACCATCCTATCCGTACAAAAGACACAATACAATTGAGTTGAGGGGTGGGATATAATTTGAGAGCTCCACACACGCACACACAAACAGCCTGGGACGAGCTGCCCCAGCGAGCGCACACCAAGTCCTCCCGGGGACTACCTCACTAAGCAATCTATTAGTTCTAGATACTTCCTTTTACGGAACAAAACGTGCACAAATACCAGTTTAGACCATGTCCCCTCACCACCTATTGTTGACGAGGTCAGGTACCAAATAACATCACAGTTTTATTTTTCCAAAGTCTTTTGTTTTTGTATGTTGGCAACTCCGCGCCTCGCAAATTGGGCACGCCAGTGACATCTTGATAGGAAGATGTCACATGTTTATATTCTACCGACAACAATGAATTGTTTCAACTCGTATCTTTGGATTTTATGGAAAGAAGCGTCTGATAATCATATGGATTACGATGCGATTTGAATAGTTGAAAATTCAACTTCATCTTGACGCTTTTCTTCAATTATATATTCCATTCAATACATTATTAGAAGTTTCAGTACTGTTTTTCCTTAAATTGTATAATTTTTAGTATTTAGTACTTTATTAGTAAAGTTCTCATTTAAATTCACCAAATATTAACTGTCTTTTGTTCAAGTATCTTGTAAAAAGCGCTTTTTTTTATTAATGTTTTTCCTCCATGTATATTCGAATTGTATTGGAAGACTCGTGTCTCGTATGGTCGACATTACAATGGTGTAGCAAAGAAGGTACCTGTGGTAATAGTTATAGAGTTATATGAAATTTATTTTGAAATTCCGTTATTGTGAATAACCTTACCTCAATTTTGGTTAATATAAGAATCCTTTAGTGGAAAAAATATTATTGAATTTCAAATCTCAACCTCTTTTTATTTCACCCTGCAGCTTGCCTATGAGTAATACTTTTTTTATTGGTACATGGAGTTTTGTTGTTTTATTAATTTGAATTACAGAGATCTCATCCTGCCGTTGAGCGAATCGGTGAGTAACGGGATGTGAGTTTTGCTGTGAGGTCTCCCCATTACACAAGATTAATTTATTTTTTCGCCACATTATTTGCTCGTCTGTCGAGCATGTAAAAATCACTACATTCCTCCAGAAAACTTCTGTCTTCGTTTAATGGATTAATGATGATGATTGTTTCGTTAAAAAAAAGCCTTTTGTATATTGCTTTTCTAATAATTCAAATGTATAAGACATTAACGTAATTTAGTCTCTATTTCCAATTGAAAGCCCTAGACCGCTAACTTTGTTTGGATACGCTCCACTCGTATGTAGAATATAACAAAGATTCTGAAAGTGATATGCATTCAAAACTAACTTAATAATCGAAGACGTATTTGTTCGCTTTGATAAACTTCAACTAAAGCTACTGATACGATTAATTCAAGTAATATTAGAACGGCTCCCTATGTTAAACTTATATTTATGAACTAGACAGAAGACATACAAAATGTATAAGTACTTAATAAATATAAGCTCGGACGCTAGATTTTGAATTTTCCTTAGTCAATTATTTTCAAAATATTTTATTAAAAAACAACACACTGTTTCCGAAGAATGACTAGGGATGAGAAAATGAATCAGACGGTTGTATCGAGCGGAACACGGTTTGCGAGAGATTAGTGATGTCCCAAGATTTTGGTCTGAGAACAATCCACGACACTAACATGAACGTCCGCTCCACAGACCTAAACTGGTCGTGTGGACTGTAATATCGGCCACTGGTATTGTTGGGTCATACTTTATTGAGGACAAAAGGGCGCGCGATGACGCGACTTGACGGTGAGAACACATCATTATTGCGAGATGCTAAGACTGTAAGTTTTTGATCCCCGCCTTCAGGAATACCGAAGCAATATTAAGGTTTAATGTTTTAATGCAATGTTTATTTGATGCTGGATAATTTTAAACATTTTTATGTATATTATGATTTCGTGTATTTGCTGTTAATATTATATATGTAAAAGGCACTGAGTGCCGTTTATTTTAATAAAATAAAATAAAATAAAATAAAATACCTCAAAAAATGTGGTTCCATAGACCTGCTGAAGGAAATACTCCCAGGAAAACTAATTTCTTTAAGAGGTGACATTGAATGGCCTCCACGCAGCCCCGATCTCACTCTATGTGATTATTTTCTGTGGGGCTATCTCAAATCGGTGGTCTACGATAATAATCCGACCCCTTTACAAGAAGAGTGCCGTGTCTGTGTTCTAGAATTTGCAACTTCGGTTACAAAAGTGCCAAGGTGTCAATGGCCGTCACTTGAGCAATATTGTTTCCAAGTAATAAAAATTTCAGGCTTTCTATTTTTTTTTAAATACTAAAAAAAAAAAATAATGTTCCGTAGTTTTTTTTCCAACATTCAAAGTGCCAACACCCTTATGGCCCACCTTGTAGGTTACTTCAGTATGTTTTCCTACAATAAGTGCAGTTGGAAAAATATGAGAAAAAAAATTATTTAGATACTTTGTAAACCTAATTATAAAATTTAATTTTTTTTTTTTTTTTTTTTTTTTTATTTCAATATATACATAAAAGAAAACAATACATGTCCTACTGAGTTGCCTACTGCAACTCGTCAGTAGGTGCATAAATACAAATTCAACTAAAAATAAAACTACACAATACATACATTAACAAATTTTCGCAAAACAATTCATATTATTTTAGATATTCCACGTTTTATCGTATATAACTTGGATTATGTCAAATGATATTTCACCTTTTCGACAGAAATTATTAAAAATGTTTGATATGTTTTGTATTTTGACCGTCAAAGAGAGCTCTCATAATTATTTCGTGAATTCACAAATCGAAATGGAAACTCACTCACCGACGTATATTCAGTGTCACAAGGGGATAAGTCTATTCACCACATGATCACCATATATAATATTATGTACGTACATTAATGTTCTCAAAGTTCTCGTTGCAAAATTAGATATGAGATATGAGATACAACTACTGAAAGCAATAATATAATTACCTACTACTATATTATTTGTATTTATTTATGCAGTACTCCAATAATCAACCAGAAAGAGTAAGTTATTTATTATAGCACTATTGCACATCCTGAAATTAAAAATCACAAGATGGTACACATTTATTTCAATTATGTTCTATTCTATGCGGTCGCTTGCCTTAATTGTCGAAGTTAAGTATATCTTCAGCAATAAAATTTAGGTATATAATATAATGAAGGTAGTAGCCCCTGTATACCTATTACAGTACCACGTAACTCACATGTATTTTTACCTTTTTGAAAACTAAGGAAGTGATTGGGAGTATTGTCCACTGAGTTTAAACTCAGTGGACAAAAAATCTAAGTGTTTTATTTTATATAATTCGCTTTATGCTTCATTATTTTGTTGTGAACGCTCATTGCGTTGTTGAGTAAAGGTTCATTGTTTTTCTATTCTTTGCAACTACGAGCATAAACCAATAACTGTATTTGATGTATGTGGAGTATATTTTTTTAAAAAACACAAACATTTTTTTA
>JAGVSP010004707.1:0-14563 GCA_022494985.1 Micrasema minimum
AGCCTCCACGTTGCTCCACCATGACCGTTTTTTTAATGCAATTATTTTTTAATTTATTTGTGGTGGGCCTAATTTATTCACGACTATTTCATTCAATTGCCGCAAGGGTGGAGAATCGAAAAAAAATAAGAATACAAACAGTATTGTTTGCTTAGTTAGTAATCGTAGCTCACCTGATAAGGCCCGATAAGATAATATGATCGCATGGTCTTAGTCATATCGTAATTATTTATCAAATTATATAGTATTCAAAGGGTTTTTTTACGCTATTGCTACTATAGTTGCAGAGGCAAACGCTCGTGTGGCGCAATGCGATGACACAGCTTTGTGTCACTTCCCTATCTATTTAAAACAGTTAGCAAAATGATCTAAACAATTTAATTCATATTCAATAAATTAATGTACAATTACTAAGATAAACTGTGATATTATTCTTAAGTGCAAGGTCGAACTTGTGTAGGTAAGTCGTTTTATTCATTTATTCATTCAAATTAAAACAATATATTTTACTGCCTAACTACATTACATTTTTAAAATAATAATTGTTTACAATTAGCTAATGTGGCATATTTCTCTAACATATTTTGTTGGAAATCTGTTTTTGGCTTTTGATAATATGATCCCTAACCTTGTATTTTTACTAAGTGTATCACTGTTGAGTTCCCTAAGAAATCAAATTCAATCATATAATCGGTTGTCTTATATTCCAAATTGATACGCCTCTACCATCTCTAACTATACTCATAGCATTTCCGGTTTACTAAGATCAAGTTTCCCTTATAAAAGTTTTAATTTTAAAATAAAACGAAACTAACATAATTTATATGCATAGCGATGTTCAGGGGATTATCGACAGCCTACAAGAGAACTCCTCGCGCCTGGGTCTTAATATTATAAATACCAAAAAGTCCCAGTTCATGTGCAATAGGAGGCGAGAGAGTTGGCCGGCGCGGCGATAGGGTCTCCAGTAGCTCGATCACAGATCACTATCGACGCGGTAATAAGCGACGTGATAACGATTTCACGTGGATCTAGTGGTGAAGATGAAAAAAGAACGAAATCAAATTAAATGAATCGGGTGGTGGTCTAGTGGTAGATTCGGGGACTTCGGATTGGAATCTCTAGTTCGAATCCCAATCCAGCACAACTTCTTTCCTGCTTTCTGGCACAGTTATTTATGGCTATTTAAAAGCAGCCCCGAAATTTAAATATTTGAGTACTATATCATAAGAACTCAAATCGCACCTTCAGGACGAAAACGACCTAATTCAAAATACCAATTTTTTTGAAATTCCCAGTAGAATCAAGTAAACACCATAGGATTTGTTCATATCGATTTTTATAGGAAATTGTGTACCTTTCTGTGTTAAAATGAAATATAAAATAAATACTATATTATGTACAATGTTCTTTTTTCAGTCTTTTATGATGATATGTCATACAACCTTTTTTTATTTGGGTCATTTTTTTGACACAGTTTACATTCATAAATATACCTATACACTTTACATATCGACGCGTGACGGTGGAAAGGAAAAAGTTACTAGGCGACATAATAAATGTGTAAATGAAAATGATACAAAGCGACATGATAATATTACGTCACTTGGTATCATCTTCCTCTGCACATATTATGTCGCTTAGTAACTTTATCCTTTCCATTTTCTATATGTCATTATATTACATTAATTTCCAAACCAATTTTGGTTTCTTTTGACGTGATAACGTCTAATAAATCGATTAACGCCGGCTGCACACGCGAAAAATCATGACTCATTGTCACTTTCCCCCTTTTCCGAGTGTGCTAACACAAAATAACACAGGTCAGGTACATCATATGTATATTAGTTGTAAATAAATTGTTAATAGCACATTGTTACTTGTAATTAATTTGTATAATTTAAGTAAACAAATATTTGAATACACTTCAAAACAAATTTATAATTTATTGAAAAAAATGTAATTTTCAATTAACTCCTGCTTCGTATTATACAAAATAATGATAATTCAGTAATAATAGTTCAATTCAATTCATAAAAGTATGCTATTTTTAATCAATGTTTTCTTATGACGTTATCACGTAAAATTATCGTCCGTAAACCGACTTTACAGACAACCAAAAGTTTTTTTTATGCCCACCATGACCATGCCCAAAGATATCTAAAGAGAAGAACGTCTCTTTTACATAATTATAATATTACACACATGATAATGTCATTACTTTCAACTCTTATAGCTCTTAACTCTGGTTTTTGTAGAAAAACACGCGGGGTTCAAGATATAATAATACCCACATATCCATATTACATGTTACTAACTTGAAATTCACAGGTAATCATGTGAATTTCTTTATCTTTAATCTCATAAGTCACTGAATATTCAATGCTAACATTAATAAATATCATAACAACACTAAACTTGTAATTTATTGCATTTACTACAAGACTTTTTGTCATTTAATAAAATTAAAAATTTTGTATACCCTACACAATAATAATACTTAATAGTAGACTATAATAATATTTTATGACATTACAATTTTTTATGTAAGTTAGGATATTTTTTTTTAAAAAGGTCTTACATGTGTATGAAAAAATATGGTTACGCCAACCACAATATTTTTGTTTGCGATACAATTTACACAATACCCCGCTATAACACACACATACATACCTACATGCTTTTCACATAATATTTTAAACCGTATTGTTTAATCTCAATTTTTAACATTTAATTGATTTAAAAAAATATATTGATGTCTCAACAGAGGACAGAAAAGCTCTGGAAACGAATATGGATTATCTAGATTATGACCTGTCATCGGCTAGGTTAAGTGGCCAATTGACATAGCAATAATGTGATACAATCCCAGCATGCGGGTTTAACCCAGTGATTTGTTTACAACTATTTGTACACATTCAAAATGTTATAAATAAAAAATAAGTATACCTACATTTACGTTTAAAAAATTTTTGGTGGTCTGTTACGGACGATAAATTTACGTGATAACGTCATAAGAAAACATTGATGAAAAATAGCATACTTTTATGAATTGAATTGAGTTATTATTACTGAATTAATCATTATTTTGTATAATAACAAAGCGGGAGTTAATTGAAAATTACATTTTTTTCCATAAATTTTATCATTTTTTTTTTGCACTCGTTAATTTCACTTTCCACTTTGTAGCTTGTGTGCTGGACTGCTGTCTCTCCCTTCTACTCGGGCGCATCGGCCTGATGGAGTGGAAAGAGAGTAGATGCGTCACAAACCGAACGCTTAGGCCGATCGTGCCCTCTCTATCGCTTGTTCCGCGCTCATCGCTTGCACACTCGGCTCAGGCGGAACGTGACAATGAGTCATGGTTTTTCGTGTTGTGTGCAACCGGCGTTCATCGATTTATTAGACGTTATCACGTCAAAAACACAATATGATTTGTGGTATTGAAGCTAGTAATTTTTTAAGTCAGAAAATAATAATATGAACATGTAAATGTGGTTATTAACCGTCCCACATTTAAAACAATAAAATAAAAGTGATAACAACGTTGTCTTTCAAATTTATTTTAATCTTTTTGCAGGTATTTCACGTAGATTTTTATAAAATTAAATATTTTGAGAAAATTACTTCAAAATGAATACGATTTATTTAAGATGGATAGCTAACGTAGCTCTAATAACAATTGGTAAGTTTTTATTGTTTATTATATTTAAAAATATATATATAGCACAAGAATTTCAAAGAAAGTATTTGTCTAACTAACTACTAACCATCACGCCATTTTCCCCGTAGGGGTAGGCAGATAGGATAGAACGCCATACCACTCTGTCCTGACAGACTTCCTTTGTACGAATGTAAAGGAAGTATTTGTCAATATTACAAATTACAATATACCTTGACTGTTTTTCCTATCAAAGTGATTATACTAATACATACTACTAATTTTCTTTATCCGAACCAAATGGTGCATTGGGCACTGCATTGAAGCGCAGTGAATCTTGATCATAAACCAAAGTGATAAATAATTATTTTTGGCAGAAACTAAAATATCTGTTTTCGTAATAATTAACTAATAAAATCTTCTAAGTAATGGAGAACCCTTTTGTTTTTATTATTGTGTTAACTCTTTTCGACGTTTCGACCTCCGTTGCATGAAACGTTTTCAGGGTCTATTTTCAAATCAGAGGAAATAGTACCTAAACAAACCACAGGCACAGGTTCACCTAACATAGCCGATATTTATCATCATTATCATTATTCCCATATCTGCTCCCTACGTGGAGCATATGAATTCTAAGCAACTGCCCCCAAGTCAAGCGATTGGCTGCTAATTCCTGTGCATCCTCCCAAGTCAGGTCCGCGCCCCTTAGTTCTGAAGTTAATTGCTGAGGAGTTGTCAGCAGTGGACGTCCAGGTCGCCGGAAACTTGATGCCTTGTAAAATAATATAATATATATTTGCTAAGGCTCTCAGGAGACATTCGTAGAATAAGGTCCAGCCAGCCGAATTGACGCCTTTGCTTGACGACATTTTACACACAGACATCGATGGTTGTTGCGTTTTACTCATAGCGATTAAAAATGTTACGTATTTATTTGTTTTCAGTTGCAGCTGTTGTGTTTTTGTTTGAATACGGAGTTCTACCAATATACAAGGCAGGATTTTACTGCGAGGATCCTTCAATATCCTTTATACCTGGAGACGAAACTGTTAATGATGCGCTTTTGTTAATAGTATCTGCGATCGTGCCTATAATTACTGTAAAAGATTATACGTTATTATTTACAGATTATTAAGTGTATAAATGAACATCACAAATTTGCTATAATAAACTTAGGTGGAAATGAACTCATCAGTCTAATTATTTTATTTTACTGAATCTGAAAATAAAAACTGATAACATCTATTATTTATAGTATTTGTTCTTATTATTATGTTTGATCGTATATATTTATCATAAATAGCTTGATATTTTACTGCAAAATAAATATATTCCTAAGAAATTAAAAATGTTCACAAAATAATAGGAAACCGCCCACACAATCATTATTTTTAAAGCGCCTGGATACTTGCAATTATTCTAATCATTTATGATCGAAAATTTACATTATTTTCAAAATATTTAATGAAAATGCTGTTGTAAGAAGCTCTTTAGTTAAAAATCACAGAAACTAAAAGATTCTTTTTGAACTTAGCTTAAATCTATTAATCGTAAAGCATGTTTGAAAACACGTTATTCAAATGTCAACACAGAGGTGTTTTTTCAGTTTAATTAAATATAATTTATTCGACCAATGAAACGAGTTGATTATTCTAATTTATACAGCTTATTAATGATTAATTTATTAAATCAAGAGGTGGATTGTTTAATCGGTACATAGCTCAATAAAATAGTAATTGAAAAAACAGTGTTTAACAGAATTTTGGTTTTTAGATAATCGCTATTGAAATGTTGGCGCACATAACGGACCACGACAGTTATTCCTTCGGCAAGTTCTTGAAGGACATGAACGTATCATACACCTGGCTGAGGGGATATTTCCAAGCAATTATACTGGGGGCAGTTACTATGGAGTTTATTAAGTTTACTATAGGAGCCCCGCGGCCCACATTCCTAGAGGTCTGCAAGCCAGATAAGGCAGTTGGGTGCATTGCAGGGTAAGGCGAATCAAACTAGAACTTCTCTAGATAGCTAATAGATTTCTTTTCAAACTAGAATTATGTATTACGAAATTTTGTGAGACTTTGAATTTATGCTGAAAAATATATGTTGCGACTGTGCCTAGATGTAGAAATAAAGATTGTATGAATGTGGAGGACAGCAAGAGGAGAAGTGTGGCCAGGACAGAGTGGTGGGGCGTTCTATCCTCTTCTGACTACCTTCGGGGAACTATGGCGTGATGGTTTGTTAGTTAGTTAGTTAGTGTAGAAGATTACCGGAAGTATTTATTGATACTTCAAACTAGAATTTTTCTAGATAGCTAATAGATTTCTTTTCAAACTAGAATTATGTATTACGAATTTTTGTGAGACTTTGAATTTATGCTGAAATTTGTAAAATAGTGTAGAAGATTACCGGAAGTAATTATTGATACTTACATATTATATATCTTCGTCTGGATTTTTTTTCATTTTTTATATTGAAGCGTAATATGTCTCGACCAAATAAGAATTATGTAAGGGCATTAAGCAATCTTTGGTTGGAAATTTATAATGAATAAAAAAACATATTTATTTACCATTTGATCAATTGTTTTAAAGTTAACAATAAAAATATATATGTTAATTTCTAAGGAAAATGGTTTTCGTGTGTTTTCGTTATAAAGATTATTTACGTCGATTGCTCTCTGCGTCTACAAAATATATGTATGTGATAGCTCAACTTATAAACAATAATTACATAAATTCCTTATTTTCCCGACTTTTAGTCAAAATCCGTTATTAAAATGAATTATTAAAATCCGTTATCCGTTAAGAAAATGAATTATTGTACAATGAAGCTCCACCCATTCCCTAGACCGTTTTTTAAGACTATTGAGTCTTTTTTCGGTCAGGGTGCCTATAGCATACATAAACAAACATCGATATCTCGAAATTCATTTCATTCAATCTAAAAAAAAAAAAAAATTAAAAAAAACATTTGAGTTCATACGATGTACTAAAATATTTAAATTTCGGGGCTGCTTTCAAATAGTTGGAAATAACTGTGCCAGAAAGCAGGAAACAAGTTGTGCTGGAATAGGATTCCAACCTAAGAAATATTTTTAATTAATAAAAATTATTTTCATTTATTTTTCAGAACTTACATACAAAATTTCGAATGCAGAAATACAAATAATTATTCGTATCACACAGTATTAGACAACAGCAGAAGTTTCCTTTCAGGACACACGTTGATATCCGTTCATATGTCGATTTTCTTATTCGTAAGTAACCAGTAGTTGTACCTACTATTATATAATATTATAATTTTACTTTTTTAAGAGTGCTAAAAGTTCCTTAAGAAAGCGTTATACCCGCGAGATCTTTAACTTTTAATAATATTGTATTATAAAATGTAGAAACTGTCATTTTTATCTTTTGCTGGCATAAGAAAATTTCATACTAAAATATATGTTTAGTAAATTGGATGCAAATGTAGGATGGATGTTTTAGCACCGCCACAAATGTGTACAACCGCATTTCATCCTGCGCTTTTTTTTTGACAGTGGTACCTCCACAATCGCTGCAAGGGTCCGTGGCTGTGGGCGCCCTTTCTCCAGATCTTGGCCCTGCAGTGGGGGGTCGTAGCGTCCCTGTCCCGCATATCGGACCACCGCCACCACTGGTGGGATGTGCTGGGGGGGCTGGTCATGGCTGTGTTCGTCTCCGCCTATTCTGTAAGTAGAACCTCTGCAAGGCCCGTGGCTGTGGGCGCCCTTCCTCCAGATCCTAGCCCTGCAGTGGGGGGTCGTGGCGTCCTTGTCCGGCATATCGACCACCGCCACCACTGGTGGGATGTGCTGGGGGGGCTGATCATGGCTGTGTTCCTCTCCGCCTATTCTGTATGTCGAATCTCTGCAAGCCCGTGGCTGTGGGCGCCCTTCCTTCAGGTCAGAGAAGTAAGCAAAGTGTACTAACTTATAACTTAAACCTATAGATATGTATAATGAACCTAAGTAGGTAATTTATATATTCTAATACCTATTTATATAACTGAAAGAAAAATATACATTAAAAAGTTTTTTCTTTAGACAGCATGTAAATGAAGTCATTATATATGATGAATTATTAATTTATTACACCTTCTCTAGTTTATTTCATTGTATTTTATTTATCACCCCACGGCACGATGCCCCACGGTATCAAGGTATTGAAGACATTTTTACTAATATTGATTTTATTTTGCAGATAGTGACGCTGTGTAAAAACTTTCAGCTAGAGTCTGCAAACTCATCGCAACTATTCAGATATTTACAAGAAAAACTTGTTAAAGATAAAAATCAAGATTGCATCAACAGAAAATAATAATATTGTTTGAATAAAACCTATATAATATAGGAATCCACTGTATTTCAAACAATAAACTAGACTTCTGTTATTACTAAATGCCTACTCAATACACCGTGTTTTACGAAACTCTGGAGGGTAAATCCCAATAAAGTTTTTCAAACAACTCAATTTTTATTCTTAAAAAATATGAACAAACTGTACAAAAAATATAACATTCACGTGTGTAATACTGACTTAAATTTTTGTACTGGAAATCACATATTTTTGAAACATAGACCAAAGAATTCGGAATTTGAATTTTGAATGTGGGTACGGTGACCGGGGCGGGCCCTCCGGCCTTACACTACTACGCCAACACTAACACTTCAAACAGAAGCCAGTATTACACGCGTCGCTTTTTATTAATACCTTTTAAAAATTATTTATTAGAAATGCTTCGATCAAAAAACTTTATTGAGATTTTTTTCTCAGAATATAATGAACAATCACCCTCCGTTTTCGCGGTCTCATCGTGAAACAACAAACGGTGTATATATGTAGATACTTATTATTTCTTATGAAAAGTGGTGACGCTTAGTATAAATTAAATTGATATAGTATTTTATTAAAAATATAATTTACAATTGTAATATTTTTTTTAATTAGCGGAAAAAAGTTTAGCTTGGAGATAAATTGATAATTTGTATAATATTATATTATAATATATTATGTAATATGGTCCATATATGGAGCGGAAATGGATTTATGGTGATGATATTTGAAGGCAATTTGAATAATTAAATAATAGTTTCAATAAAGTATCCAATCCATATTATCAACATAAGCATAAGCAGGTACTTAGATAATAAGAAGTAATTTAGGTTATTTATTTCATTATTATAACTTTAGTTTAATTAAATGTGTAATTAAGACTGAATATTAATAAAATAACATGATTGTAAAGAACAAAATAAACTTGATTGATTGAAAACATTCCTTTTCTTTTTCGTGTCTTTTTAAACCTTTATAGGTTAAAATGAATAAATTTTATAAACGGACCAAGACTAATCCAATTTTAAGTAATACCCAGAATGAAATACTTTATGAACACTTAAATAAAGCTCATCTAAACTTTTAAACAACAACGTTTTAACAGGTCTATGTCCTAAAAGCATCTCATAAGTTTAAGTACTAACTAAAAAATTAAACCTTAAAGAAAAGCACAACACATTTTTCTGGCTAAATAAAATTTTAATAAAAAATAACGATAATAAGCACTCTATAATGGTATTCTTATTTTAGTCCTCAAATAAAAGTAAGTACCAATTTTCTCTCTACGTAATTTTTTTAAAACATGCTCATCACAAAATAAAAACAAATGCTGGGTGTTTAGGTACACATATTAGTAAAGGCGGTGTTGTATCTATAAATATTTTTAAAGAACAATAATAAAAATACCTTGTTTGGATTGAATTTATTTTACTACTATCCCCGTTTAAATGCACAATTTTAAGTACTTACTTCAAATCCATAAATTCACGTAGGCAAAATTAAATGCCACGTGAACACTGTGAAAGTGCGCAGCCAATCAGAGCGAGCTTTCAAAACTCTTCATCATTTTGACGTTTACACAGCTGCCGTGTTTCGAAGAAGTCATTTGAAACTAAAACTATTTTGTTGTGTTATTTTGACATCATAAATTAAACATGTCAGGACAGTGGGAAGTTGTCGTTCGTCCTAAAAGAGAGAAGAACTCCATGAATGGTAAAGCTAAGCCAGTGATTGAGGAAAAGAAAAAAATCGAGACAATTCCTAAGCCGACCAGAAAAAGTTCGTATTTCAAATAATATAATCACTTAGCATTTGCACAAATAAATACTACTTTAATAATGAATAATTGTTCATTCCGCTTTCTGTACCTCCTTCATTTATAAACGTGTTGCAGCTCCACTCGAAGTCCCCTCCATATTTAGTACGTCAGATGATGAAGATGAAAAGAAAATAAAAAATGATAAGCAAGCTAAGAAATCTAACCTTAAAAAAGCCGCACCAAACCAAAAACCGACCGAGAATCAATCCCCTGAAGCTAAAAAAGTAAAACCGCCTAAAACTGTGGAACGGGCTCTTGCCTTGGTAAGTTGAAAGCGTAAATTTCACCTTAAATTAGGAATTAGAACTTCAGATAGAGTAAGAGGTAGATTTATTAAAATACTGAATACAAATATACATACACCAGCTGTGTATTCAAACTAGAATATCAACTACACAATATTTTATTATTATTGTACAATGTAATATTTTATAATAAAAAAACAAATATTCTTGTTATATTCCATCAGGCAATAATTACAAACTTTTCCATTCCACCTCCACTTCACTCCTCATAACTCTTGGGACTCAGTCAACACTCAGATAGCTTCTATTTTATATTGTATTATTGCTAAAGCATGGTAAACAGTTTACAATCGCATTTTTTTGTAAATAACTAGTTATTCCATCAAATATTTAAAATATAATCTGTGACAGGTGATACTATTTCTGTCTTGCAAACTATCCATAATTTTTTTATGGTTTCATTGAAAGTTCAAAGCATTATTTTAGCGCATTCTATGCTCTCAAATTCTTATAAGTTTTGTGTAGGTACCTAAATAAAATCTAGTCCAAACTAATAAAAGCCTAAAATTATTGTGGTTTCTATAAACTCTTTTTAATTGTACTTATAAAATATGTAAACACAATACAGTTAAAGATACATAATTCAGTAATAAAGAAATGAGAAAAACAAAAAATATCTTCCCAGAAAAAAATGCACAAAAAAAATAAATTAAATTAACATAGTTTAATTTGAATATTATTCTTTTTGTAGCAGATAGGTAAGTACCTACATAAGTACTGCATTTAATCTTTTTTTTTAGTACCTACCTATTTATTTCAAATTGAATATTTTAAAAAAAGTTGTTCCTTTTTTTAACTTCCCTCCTAACCTATAAATTATTGTTGTGTGAATTTGAACATTTCTAGTGAAATTAGGTATAAGTACAGTACTTTTAAAATCAGTGGAAATTACTTTAAGTGTGTTCCTGGAGTGTTTGTTTTTTTAATTAACCTATTTTAATAATTAATTAATGTTTTCAATTTTTTTTAATGAACTTTTAGACCACTTTGTCAATGATTGATAATGCTTATTAAATATTTTGAATAACAGTTTGGATACTTTGAACATCCTTGGCTTTTAACTTAAACTAATTGCGTAACTCAAATTAATAAAATAAAATAAAAAGGTGTTTTTCAGTTGAGTCTTGATGTATTAAAATGTGTATTTCTAGATTGATCCAAATGAGATCCGCGCTATCTACGCCGCCAATGTGGGAGGTACGGGAGTGTCTCGACTGCTGGATGTTGCAAGGTTCCTGAACAGCAAGATAACAGTGGACCAGAATGATGAAACTTACACCAACTCCCCTCTGGACTACCCTTACAGCGCAGTGCCTTTTCCTTTGAAAAATGAACTTCAAAAAATCGTCAACGAAGCAAGCAATAATAATGTACAACTCTTCCTCGAACTGTGCCTTTCCTCTATTGCAAATAATATGATTAAAGGTAGGTAACATTTATTTTCTTCAACTCTCCAAGCGGTAAATTTCCATCTGATGTTGACATAATTACATTTATATCTTATCTAAAATGCAAGTTACATGTTTTAAAAAAGGTTCCCATTATGTTGCACAACTGCTGAAAATTTTTTGGTGGAGTCTTCGAAAAAGAAAAAGAGGGACGTTTCCATACAAATTTTCAAAAAAAATTCATAACATCACTTATTATCAAATTCCACTGTCTAAAGACTCCAGCACTGAGGCCAATATACCCACACTTTGGTGTCTAGTGATGACGTATGAGTAACGTAGTGGGTCACTAGCTGTCACTAGGCAACACTAGGCACGGTAGTATTTTTCAAGTATGGAATGCCACTTCTCTGAAATTCTTTTTCGAAGGTGGGAGTATTTTTCTGTAGCGTTGCATGCTTGGAGTGTAAAAATCATTCTGCCAGGAATTATTTCCTATTTTCAAACACAAGCCACTTAGGCAGGCTTTATAAAAAAAGTGACAATAAAATAAAATAAGAATCTATTCTGGAGTGTTGTAAATTGTAATACTTAGTGTTAATACTGCACAGCTATTTTGATTAATTGTTTTTTCTAGGTTTACCAGCGACTGGTTATAAAATATTTATCCAGTTGATAGCCAACACTAATTGCATTATTTCCCGAAATGCAATAGTAAAATTGCGAGTCTCATGAGTTCATACCAAAACCGACCTCCCATAGGTTTATCTTTACTTTGGGCCATTGGACAAGGAGGCCTAAAGGACATAAAGATTGGTCTGCAGGGTAAGAGCTGTTTACATATTTATTTAGTTTTATTCCCGAGGACCTTAGTTATTGGGTTAAATCCACATTTGAAATTTTTACATGCTGACCTTGCGAAAAATTAGATGCATGTATAATAAATTTATATTCCCCTTACATCTTACAGTTTGGCGTGAGCTCATGGTTCCCATGATAGATATGAAACACTATGTGAGATTTGTAGTAACTTACCTAATTGATCTCCTGAAATCGCACATATCAAATGCTGACAATACGAATAAATTAAGCAACGAAGAAGTCATCGGGATTCTCGACTTCATAAACACAAAGTCAGTTTTTTTTAGGAATTGTAATTTAATAATAAATATGTCTTAATACGCATAATATTATGTATTGTTATGTCGTTAAAAAACTAAGTAAGCATTAGTCATTAACAAAGTCGTCGAAAAGTTTTGGATCACAGAAAGAAAACATGATTGGTCAAAAAGGTAAGCGAAAAAACTGTTCAGTGTTTATGAAAAAAATATAATCAAAATAACTTTAAAATTTAAAAAAATTGTACTAAACCTTTTGTATTTTATTGATTCAGATTAAATTAATTTACATTATGTGAAAAGGTTTATTTTTAAATCAGACTATTGACCACGTCATGTTTCACGGCCGTAATAACCTCATATCCCTCCATAAATACTTATACTGCTATTAAGTCCGTTCAAAATTTGAAATGAAATGAACCTAAGAATACCACAATTTGACATCTCAACAAGACACAAGAAGTTCTGAAGGGATAATGGATTAATTAGGCGTTTACAACAGGGCTTATGACCTGTCCATTGGCTGGGTTAAGTGGCCACGTTGATGTATTACGTAATGGGTGGAAATCCAGTTTTTGTCTACAAGTATTTGGACACACACTCAAAATGTTGTTTAAAAGAATACCTACGAGTACCACATAGCTACAACTGCCACCCGATAAGTACATTTCTGTCCAAGAATCTTTTCAAAATTACTTTGAAACAGTAGCACAACAAAATCACGTTTTGGCGATTTCCCCAAAGTTGACATTTTGAGTTAGTGCAATTTAGTATTCATGTTGCGATATGAACAGGCTTGTACCACCATATAAGGGGGTCCACAGAATCTTTGGCTTTTTCCATAAATATGTTTGTATTTATGACTCTATTAACTCGTCTGTTCACGAATGTTAATTTTCATTGCAGAAGTTGTACTTTGAAAAAACCCGATGCTTGGAATAATTCAGCATGTTTTAGAACAATTATTAAAAAGACTGTGCCAAGTACTTACACACGGAAGAAAACAACTCAATGATATATTACAACCAAAGAAATTGCAATTTGTTTCATAGAAGGACTGAGAAAAAAAGAATCTAACATACAAATTGTGGAGAAACTTACAAAGAAACTTACATTACGCAAACTACTTTTATTTTATTGATTATTGTAAAGTAATTCAGCTATAATTTTTTGTTGTTATCTGTGTTAAAAATATATTTTTATTACTCTACCTTCTTTTTTATCGATCAATCGGTATCCTGACTTAATTCAATCATAGATATACTTTATAAATGGTAAATCAAATTTTGCATTTTTTATTATTTTTTTTTACATAATTTTTAGAAAGTAATTGGGTCTACAATTTACCCAACACTTACACAAGAAACAAATTGTTCAACTACTATTTCCTCACTTTAAAAAAAACAATTTATGAAGGTTTGCTAGGGGGGGGGGGGGTTTAGGGGGGAATTGGGAGGGGGGGGGGGGGGATGAAGAAAAAAGACGATGAAGGTTAGAAAGCTGCAGTTAAATCACTTCAGGTGAGTTTTCTTTCAAACAATCAACAAAAAATATAATCCTAACTCAACTGCCACATAATTATTTTTATACTTTGCTAAATTTGAACGTTTTTGAGTTTTAACACCTGTAACTCAGATAGGCCATTTATAATTTTTATATTTTTCTGTATGCAATATATCATTATCAATCCACAACTGCTTCCTCAATCTACCCGATTGGCTCTCAGCTCTCCATGATCACCAACGAAGGATCAGCGGGTGTTGAATAATAAGAGAAATAGCATCGGTAAAAAAAATAAAACGCGGCCCCATGCTTAAAAAAAATAACACTTTTAAATTTGTGATCATCACTATGAAATCCGAGCAACCAAAAACCTATATGGGGTTTTTTTTAAAATTCCAATGTTTTTAA
>JAGVSP010004708.1:0-32200 GCA_022494985.1 Micrasema minimum
TATATGAAAATTCACTTGTAAATAAATATTTCATTTTGACCCCCTACGGGAATCGAGCCTTTGAACTCACGCACGGTAGCGGAATTCGCTACCACTATGCTGCGAGGAGGACTACTCTGGCGTAAAATCTAAGGAAAAATAATTGATTTCTCAACAGACAAAGAAGCTTTGGAAAGGAATATGAATATCTAGGTGTTACAGGACCTGTCAACATTACCCATTACTAACATTTTTTATGTGTACAAATATTAAGTTACAACTTGTTACAACAAATGATAATAATACAAAATATGTTACAATTGTCAAGTGACCACTTAACCCAGCCAATGTCAGATGAGAAGCCTAGAAAATCAGTATTCGTTTCCAGAGCTTCTGAGCTCTGTTGAGATTACAATAATGATTTCCCATAACGCCTATCATAATATATGTAAGGTAACCATAACTAACTAACTAAATAATCATCACGCAATTTCCCCGAAGGGGTAGGCAGAGAGGAAAGAACGCCTCACCAATCTGTCCCGGCAAAATTCCCTTGCTTCCACCCATTCATACATCTCATGCACGCACGTCGATTATTCCGACTTTTCACAAGATTACTTACAAGAATTAGTTGTACTTGATCATGTCATGTCTTTTGCGGCCTTCTTCGACTTCAACAACCAGACACACTCGCATCGTAAATCCTTTTAGGCCGTTCTTTCATCATTCAGCTGCTTAACGTGACCGAACCATCGTTAAAGATCTTTCTTAATTTTTTCGATAATGCTTATCTCAGCCTTGCTCATCTTAACTTTTAAGGTAACCAACCATAAAGTTGATGTTCGCAAATTTTTCAATCTTGAATGTTCGTTTATCGATTTATTACGCCCCTTGTTACATAATATCTCAATTACAGATGGCAAGTAAATATTTTTTAAATTTATTTATTTATAGGAAAACCAACAGTCAAATAATCATTATAATAAACATTAAAAGAAAACAGAGTAGACCAATTAGAGGTTTTCACAGGTAGTAACAAAAATGGGTAAAAAACTAAGAAAAATAAGGAAAAAAAATTCTTATATTATTATAATTATATTCTTATATTATTATATTATTATTATAATTTTAATTATCTTCTCGTTAGTATTGCGCACCTGTCTCAGGTAAGGATATATTTATTGGTATTTTTACGAGTTATTAGTTATTAATAACATGAGTTATCAATTTTGAAAATAGCTTACAACCGACTAGTTACCAATCAAAAAGATCTTTTGTTCATAGTCTTGCTTATGCATTATACATACGAGCATAGCGAGAGGATCCTGAGAGTCCAATATATGTGAGAAACATTTTCCGTTGCTAGGGAGGTTATATTGACTTGGACTTTGCGTGCTTCTTCACACTTGGGTGGGTTACTTGAACCACTTAACTTTCTGAAGGGAACAGGAGAGGTCAGTCTCTAACGTTTCTGGTTCAATGTGATATACTGTTATTCCTTTAAGGACGCGTTTAGAAACTTTTAACGGTGTTTAATTTGCTACGTACGTGCTATTTTTAAATCTATATTCAAGAGGCTGTATGTATAAATTAAAATAATTATTATTTGTATAAAAGTTTCTTCCTTTCATGGTGTACCGGTTATATGGGGTGAATAAAAACACATTTTACATTAAAATTGCTATATTTTTACAGTTTTTGACGTGATAACGTCTAATAAATCGATGAACGCCGGCTGCACACACAAAAAAGCATGACTCATTGTCACGTTCCGCCTGAGCCGAGTGTGCAAGCGAGAGCGCGGAACAAGCGATAGAGAGGCACGATCGGCCTAAGCGTTCGGTTTGTGACGCATCTATCTCTCTTCCACTCCATCGGCTGATGCGTCCGAGTAGAAGGGAGACAGCAGCAGCACACAGCTACAAAGTGAAAGTGAAATTAACGAGTGCAAAAAAATGATATTTTTTGGAAAAAACTGTAATTTTCAATTAACTCCTGCGTTGTATTTTACAAAATAATGAAAATTCAGTAATAATAATTCATAAAAGTATATTATTTTTTATCAATGTTTTCTTATGACGTTATCACGTAAAATTATCGTCCGTAAACCGACTTTACAGACAACCAAAAGTTTTTTAACAAATTTTCAATTTTACTACTTTAAAATCCTAGGATCGACTTCGACTTTTGTTTTTATTCAATCTGTCGCTCTCACGCAAGTTTGTCTATACGTTTTACTGTAAAATACTGCTTGTTGCTTTTTAACCCATGGAAGGGGTGATTAGCAACGCCATATGGGGAGATGTTTGGATAGTCGTAAAAATAAAAGTCTTAAACATGTTTATCAGAAGGTAGGTAATAATATATCAATCACATAAAGAATAAATATCACATAAAAAAATTAAACAACAAGCTTTTTTCACCCCATTTGTCGTTTTTATTTATAAAAAAACATTCTTATATTCAGAGTTCCTGTCACATGGAATAGTTGCTTAGAAGAATGCATAAGAGGTTCCCTAAACACAATCTTAATAAAAAAATTAACAACATCGAAGGAAACACTTTTTGCATAGTTAAATTAGTGACATTATTGGTAAATTCCAATTATTCATCCTATATTTTGGTTAAAATGCATTTTATCCGATATTAAGTGCTCCACTAAGTCTATTATTAGATGCACTTAGATATGATACTACTGGTCTAATTGGCACTTTAGATGGGTAGGTCAGACTATCAGAAACTCACCATCATCATCATACTATATCTACTCCCTATGTGGACCATATGGAATCCAAAAACTTCTTGCAGGCCAAGCGATTGGCCGCCAGCTCCCGTGCATCTTCCCAAGTCAGGTCCACGTCCCGCAGCTCCGACGCAAACAGTCGGCGAATTGTCAGCAAGCATGACTTGTAAAATAGGGAAGCATCAGAAACTAGTTGTGTAATAAAATGATTAATAAACTCGTGTGGTAAAAAATGCAAAGCGTTTCGGTTTTTTTTTTTATATATATTTTGATTTAAAGCTTCAAAAATTAAATAATGTGGGTTCTATTTACAGTCTTTAACATTTTTTTTTAAACGAAAAAGTATTTAATTTTTTTTTTTAGGCGTCATAAATGTAATTCTTATAGCGTTACATAAATTTCAGGTAATAAAAAACTTTAATTTAGGACTAAGGCTGGGTTGTTTGATCGTTAGTAAAAATTAAAAGTCTGAAGTAATAGTTAGAATTATGAAAGTTTGTTTTTTTCTCCATACTAAAAATTTATACTTTTACTTTCGATTTTTTACTATTACTAATGATCAAACAACCCAGCCTTACTATTAGTAGCTATTATACCTAGATCATGTGTGATATATGCATACGAGTATACACCTATACTATAATACAGGGTACATGTTAAACGTGTAAAATTTTAAGCTAAATGTTTTCTCTTAAACCCGTACATAAGGCACTTCATTGGAACTCCAAGTGCAGTGTATCTTGACATTTTTTTATTACATGAAAGTAAGATGATCAGTATTACGCTTAGTAAAAAAAAAAAAAAAAGTATTCTAAATGAATACCTCAGCACGGGCATTGCCCAGTGAGGTATTTTCATAGATCTAAAAAAAAAAGAAAATTATAATACGTAATAAATAATTAAAAAAAAAAAAACTAAAAAAAATAATAGTGTGAAGCCACATGTAATAGCCCAGTCTAATTACACCAGAATAAGACGTTTGCCTTAACTAATTAGGATGTTTTTGATTATTTTTTTATGTTGTTAAGTAAATTCCAGGGAAGGTTGCATCAAAAGTCCGGATGAATGGTGAGCTTAAGTCAGGATTTTCAAAAAACCATAAAAAATGGGCCTTTTTTTATTTTTTTCTAAAAATCTCGAAAATGCTTAACCCAACCAAAAAAAATTATGAAACAAAGTAATAGAACACTAAAAGTTTTGTAAAATTATTTGTTTAGTATCTCTTATGATTTTAGAAATAATCCCATTTGAAAATCACATATTTTTCTGATTTTCCCATGTCAACATCTTTTGCCTCGGAACCGTACCTCGCACGATAAAAATGCTAATAACTAAAATTGTAGAACATTAAATTTACTATGTTCTATTTATTATCCGAATTAGTTAAGGTAAAAACCCTTATTTGACTGGGCTATAAATAAAATATTCATGTTGAACCCCTACGGGAATCGAACCCGCGACATAATGCACGGTAGCCAAAAGCGCTACCACTATGCCTCGAGGCGGTTTCCCTCTTACTGGTTGCAAACTGCACTAAAAAGTTAATTCATTAAGTGTTAAAACAAAATATTTACGATGAAGTGCAATAATTCCACATTCACTGAGCGTTACTCATATTATTTTCGAGCTAAAGTTTTGCGCCCACGGCAAAGTTAATTACTTCCAAAGTTTTATCTTCTTAGCGAAGTTTGTGAAAACAGATTGAAAGATATAAACAGAAATTATAGACGCCAGAGTGTTCTGGGCCCAAATATTCCGCCAAAAAAACATTTATATTTATTTACTGATAATGAATTCATACTACAGCCGAGCTTGAACAAACAGCACTTTTGTTTATATTTAAAATTTTGTCTTTTTTAGGGATTGTAATAAATTTTCCTTTTTTTTTTAAACGTGCTCTTAAATTATTATTCTTCCTGTATCAATCAAATCACAATATTGTCAATGCCAACGGTTTAAACGCTTTATTTGTGTTTTAGACAAATGAAATAGTCCTGCTTGAATAAATATAACATTTTTCTTTCACATGTGGACATCACTAGATCCTCCAGGAGACCCTGTCACCAGCCAGCTCTCTCGCCTCCTCCCGCGTCAGGCCTGCATCAATCAGCACCTCCGAATACATCCGTAGGATGGTCGTCGAAGGTCTGCCAGGACGGCGGGATCCTGCAGGCGTAAAGAAGAGGCAGCTCGGGTTCAGGCTCTCCCGAGGCATCCGGAGTACATGCCCTAGCCAGGTCCACCGCTGCATCTTCACGACTCCAGTTATTGGAGGTTGCTGCGTCCGTTGCCCGACTTCAGCGTTGGTTATGAAGTAAAACCACCTAATGCCTAGTATCTGAAGCCAAGACTTAGAGCTGACGGGGGGGGATGCGAGTGAGTTAGCTGGCGATAGGGTGTCCTGGAAAGATTAATTGATGTCCACATGCTCCACATAGGAGCGAACGTGGTGAAAGAAGAGTAAGAAGAATTGATTTTTAATTTGTTTCTAATAATTATCTTTTGACGGAATTTAATATTTTGCGGTGAATAATTTGAAGACGTGCAACGTAAATACATAGTGTGACCAAACTCGATGTACAAGCGAAACCCCAGTGAATCTACATCATATTTGGAGTCGGTTTTGAAGAATTTTTTTATTTTATTTGATCCATAGTTTTCAACAAAATTTATAAAGAAGTTGTTTTTTTTTGTTGATAAATTTTAGCATACTGTTATCAAATATAATGTATTAACTCAAATTTATTCTATTCATGAAGAAAACACAATAGAAAAGGCATTTTAATAAGAATTTGTGCAATTTTACTTAATCTAATACTTTTTGAAAGCTTTTATAAAAAGAAGAAAAAAAAATTTTCAAGCTCAGATTCATAAGTTATATTACACATTCGACTCTAAATATGATGTAGATTCATCAGTTTTCGGGTTTTGCTACGAGTTTTGTTACACCATGTATATAATATACGAGCATGTAAAATGTTCTTATAGGACTAAGTATGAGTAAAGCACATTGGTTGGTATACGACCAAAACTTCCCGTTTATTAGTCACTGTGCAAACTGAATGCTCTACGCATACTAATAAATTACCCACCACCAAATAGCGTTACTGCTATGTACACAGAGGCGAATATTGAAGATCCTCTGTTTGTTACGAGCTAAAGAACACATCTTCACATCCTGAACTAGAAGAGAATAGGCTACCGAACTTGCCGACACTTCATAAATATCCAAGATATCCTTTATTAACTCAGTACTTGGCTAAATCCGAACTTTGATATGGTATTGTTGTGCTGCTGTGCTTCGACCAAGAATTCAATAGAAGGAGCGATCCCATACTAAATTTCTAAACATATTTATATTTATAACACCCCTTATTATCAAATTCCACTGTCTAAAGGCTCCAGCACTTGGGCCAATGTACGAAACGTGTGACATAGATGTCTAGTGACGTAGTGGGTCACTAGACACCTAGACACGGTAGTATTTTTCAATTATGGAATGTCACTTCTCTGAAATTCTAGTTCGAAGCCGTGTCGTATAACAGTATTATAACTAACTAACTAACTAACCATCATGCCATTTCCCCGTAAGGGTAGGCAGAGGGGATAGAACGCCATACCACTCTGTCCTGACAGACTTTCTATGCTTCCTCTACATTCATACATCTTCTCATGCACATACGCCGATTATTCCGACTTTTCACATGTCCACTTTCAAGTACTTGTCGCACTTGGTCATGCCATGTCTTTTTTGGCCTTCCTCGGCTTCCGGCTGCCAGGCACACTTGCATTTAAACTTCTTTTAGCCGTTCTTTCATCACCAAACCATCGTAAAAGCCATTTCTAAATTTTGTCGATAAGGCTTATCTCAGCCTTGCACTCTGCTCCAACCGCACATTCACCTGAGAGATCGCATTTCATCAGCATTTAGTCTACTTTCATCCTTCTTTTTCCAACACCACGCTTCACTACCATACATAAGGGTTGGTACCAGAACTCCGATGTGTACTGCCAATTTTGCTTCTTTCGATAAATTTTAATTTGCCACTATCGATTTTAAGGCACCATTAACTCTGTTTCCGGCACTAACCCTTCTCTCAATGTCCTTATCCACATTTCCGTCTCTTGTAAACATACTTACCAAATTCCCAAATTCTTCAACCTGCTTTAATCTGTCTCCATTTACTATAATCTTACATACAGTCTCATAATCTTACAATATTCTCATTTCTTTCAAAAACCATCACATTTGACTTTTCCACATTCATTAACAAATTACTCTCCTTGCACACATTGTTAACCTTTGTGACCAAGGACTGCAGCTCTTCTTCGCTATTCAAGAAGCACTGCGTCATCAGCGTACAGAAGGCAACTGACAATCAAACCACTCATTTTCGCTCCCACACCCATACTTTTCAATTCTTTCATGCATTTATCCATGTATAATTTGATCAACCATGGTGACATCACACATCCCTGTTTGACTCCTTTGGGAATGCCCAACCACGATGTTAATGTCCTATTTATCCTAAAACTCGCCGCACTATCCCTATACAAGGATGCAATAGCGCGGATCAAGTTGCTGCTCACCCCATACTATGATCCTCAAAAACTAAGAAAACGCAACGATTACATACTTAGTATCTACCTTCATTTAAGTCATCTGTATATGGTGTAAAATTCGTAGTAAAAACACATAGTATCGTAATTTCCAAATTTAAATAATTCTAAGCACGAGATTAAATGCTTCGTCACCTTAGCTAAATTATCACAAATCCTCATAAATTGATATATTATATTTTAACATGTTATGTTGTTTCACAAAATTGTTATTTCTTTTTTTGACTGTGTTGAGTTGATTTAACTGATAAATTTTCAGGTTCCACAGAGAGTTACGAGGTATAATGCTTTATTTCAAAATGAAAAAAGCCATACTAACATGCATTATCATGTTTTAATCAATAGGCTAGCAATTACGTGTAACAAACTTGGAGATACCACCGATACCTTGCATACTTATGAACTGCAAATTAAACTTAACCTCACGAAATACTATCTTGAATAAATATTTACTCTGAACCATAAAATAATAAACAATACATTATATTACTTCTATTACTGTTTATGGCTTGTTTTCCTTATAATTATATCATGTATGGTGTAAGATTATCTATTGTAATATCTTATGCATATGTTTTACTTCTTGCATACGTTTAATAGGGTTCTTTCCGATAGCATGAATATCTTTGAAAACGTTATAAAATATTTAAAGTATATTTTTACAATTCCAACGATATAAAACACAATGAACAAAAATTTTATTTTCATTTATAAATTTATGTTTTAAAAACACGAAAAGACGAATGATTTTTAACGCCCGTTATTGTCTTATGACGTCATACCCGTCTACCGTGAAAGGAGTGAAATGCATTACGTAGTGAGCGCCTATGTTGCTGTGACGTCACACCGCATGCACGCCAAATGGAGGATTTTGCGAGCGATTTGAAAAAGTGTTATTTCAAACCGCGCTAGAAAATTCATATGACATCGTAAAAAAAAAAATTAAAAATCCCTTGATATTGTAATTTTTCAATCATTTTTTAAAATAAAAAATCGGGAAGAACCCAATTCTATTGCCAATATTTTATCTAATGCTTATTTTTTATCTTTTATGCTTATTATCTAATATAATACGTGTTATTTTTGCTTACGTTTTATTAAATTGCTTTTGTTTAATTTTATGCTTATATTAAATATTATATATATGTTTTTTATTATGCATATAACAGCAGAGCATTGCTTTGGTATTGATATTAACATTTGTTTAACAAATAAATAAATGAAATAAATGTTTAACAAATAAATAAATGTTTAATCTTTGAATGTTAACGCAAAATATTATTTCTACTATTACTTTCTTTTTACTTCGAATTTTTTGCCGAAGATAATTCTTATACATACGGATTTATCAATATTCCCTACCCGCTTCTTGCGTGGAGCATATGGACTCCACAAACTGTCTCTATACTATGATATGTACCGATAGTGGGAGTGAGTCATAATGATTCATTAATCTATTACGTAATTTAATAAATTGCTAAAAATAATACACAATATTTCAGAAAGAAAAATAACATATTTTAATGCCAACGAATAATTAATTGAAACAGCAGATAGTGTATTATTATATATAAATCAATCCGCAATTTTGCGGTATTACCTTTAAGTTCTCTTAGGTTTAATAGAAAAACATGGGTTAATTATAATCTCAAAAGGACCCTAATTAATAACCTCTAAGGTCTAAACCAACTGCCTCTTGATTGAATTGAAAACTTTTGGAAAGTTTTCCTTAACGATGTGCACAAAGTTGACAGAACGTTAAATTTACTTTGAAATCATCTCTTAAAAGAATAGTGGAGAGTGGAAATTAAATTGGTCATTCATCACTCACCATAATGTCCAATTCATTTATAGCTTTTGATTTCGCATGTACTATCTATTTGTATATAAAAATTAAAATGGGTTATAAAAACTATGTAAGTTCTATTATTATTATTTTCCTCTTATATAAAAAAAACTTTACAACTGTCATTTTGACGTGATAACGTCTAATAAATCGATGAACGCCGGCTGCACACACGAAAAAGCATGACTCATTGTCACGTTCCGCCTGAGCCGAGTGTGCAAGCGAGAGCGCGGAACAAGCGATAGAGAGGCACGATCGGCCTAAGCGTTCGGTTTGTGACGCATCTATCTCTCTTCCACTCCATCGGCCGATGCGTCCGAGTAGAAGGGAGACAGCAGCAGCACACAAGCTACAAAGTGAAAGTGAAATTAACGAGTGCAAAAAAATTTTAATTTTCAATTAACACTCCCGCTTTGTATTATACAAAATAATGATAATTCAGTAATACAAATTCAATTCAATTCATAAAAGTATGCTATTTTTCATCAATGTTTTCTTATGACGTTATCTCGTCCGTAAATCGACTTTATAGACAACCAAAAGTTTTTTTAACAATATTTTGAATGTGTACAAATTACTGGATTATACCCATGCTAGGCTAATATCAGATATTTTTGATATCCCAACAGAGGCAGTTAAGTGTTGACAGTAACTTCTAGTAAGTAATTAAGTTGAGCCTTTCCTACACCAATAAAGATTGATTGCCAAAAATGCTTAACAATCTTCTCAACAGATGTCACCAGTGAGAAAAAGCACTTGTAAAGTGAAACGTGAAAGGATAATTCATACTAATGGAAGTTCCGAAATTTGTCATGTATGGTTATCAGCTGATGGGCGGAAAAGGGAATGTTTTAATACACCAAGTGGCCACTTAACCCAGCCAATGACAGGTCATAAGCTCCGTAAACGCCTAGATAATCTACATTCGTTTCCAGAGTTTCTCGGTCTCTGTTGGGATATCAATAATATCTGTAATTTTTTTTTATTTTATAATTTTATTTTTAAGATTAATAACGAATTTTTATGATGAGAAGTTTGAAATTTCAATCTGTTAAGTTATAAAGTAAAATGGTTGGAAGACTGAGTATTTTTCCTATTAGTTTCTCGAACGCGAGCATCCTGCGCTGTCACATAATTTGATTAGGTTTTATTTGATTTTATTTCACCACAGCGATGACGTTTGTACATGCATGATCCATCTACAGGAAATTGCTAAGCTTTTTCCCTCTAGCTTACATTTTATGATTTAAAAATTCTCGTAATAATATTCTTAATATATTTTTTTTATTTATCTAGTTTAATCAAACAGCTGACCGTATACAAAATCTTAGAATCTACTAAAAAATCAGCTACGTGTTGTGAAAATATCACGCAATTAACTCAACAAGCTTTAAATAACTTTGTGCTTAATTTTATTCTCCAATAAACGCATTGATAGATTGTGAACGATTTAATTGAAAGTTCAAACGTCGAATATGAATACAATAAATTTTCATTGTGAAATATTGGGCCATTTCAGTTTGATCCACTAACTTGTGAAAGTTATTATCAGCACAATGCGTTTCGTGGCAGTTACGTACACAGGGTAGGAATTTAGTTTATAGTTTAGTACATAAATACTCGTAGTACGCAGGGAGGATTCGTATAACGTAAATTGGCTTACATAGGAGTAACAAAATGCCGTCATGTATTGCTGTCAAAGCACTGCCGAGTACATTAACATTTATACATATCGCATCTGCTAAGCCAGAGTAAATAGGAAAGCGGACCGCTCCCGCCAATAAATCTGAGACTCATCCACGTTGCCCCGAATAAACTAAGGAATAAATTTATTTTGACAATTTATCTCCGTAGGTTTTTGTCGGTCCAAAAGGCAGCTGCGTGCGTCGGAGAGCGCTACGCGATCGAGATTTTAACAAGATATTTAATCAAACTGAATTAAAGAAATTCACGATTTTTCATACTTGCCAAATTGTATTTTCGAAACGTTCCCTCGGAAAATGTATTTTGTTCGTGAGAAATATGCGAGTGTTAAAAGTTGTGATTGATGCTCTTTTATATTCGTATATGGCGTTCTGGAATGAGCGTAAATTTGGGTATGAAAGGAAAGGGAGATTGTTAAAGTTTACCTTCCGTTATTTAAGCCTAAGGACGGACTATTCGGTGGAAATTAAGTCGGGTAAGAAGAGCCGAGTCTAGCAGTCAAACAATAAATATAATCCCCTCACCTAATCAAAGTTCCGGAGTTCCCGCGCATGCAATTGACGTCTGCTTTTTATTTCCACCCCCTCCCCATCCCATCCGGAACGGATATCCGGTCCGGGATAATAATTTCCGTGGAGTTTAATTGCGAATTTGCCACATGGACAAGTGTCCCGATAGTAGGCCGAAATTTTCTTTATAATTCACACACAATGTACATGGCGTATTATTCTAACCGTCCCCCGGGATGCTTTATGCAAATACGCTTCGAGTGCCGCTACTCTCTTTCACACCCGTAGCTGGAGATTGTGTGTCTCCCTCCCCCGCAGAGCTATATATCGCGAAAGTTCTCGAGAAGGCCCAGGGGAGAATTTATGTCGTCGTTACTGTCAGATGGTGTTCGTTTGTGTTGGTGCCGTCCCTCTCCCCCGCCAGTCCCTCTGCTCCGCCTGTCCCTCTCTCTCCGAGTGTCTCCGCTCACAATGGCTGGAGCTGGTGGTGACCAACCTTCGACGGCAACTCACTTTCCGACGGAAAAATCTTCTAATTGCGGCACAAACTTCAACCCTGAACAACAACCGGGGTAGCATTATTTCATTTGTGAAATGTTATACATTTTTTTATCAATTTAAGTGTACTGGATGACTATTTTAAAACTATAGGTCAGTAATATTATGTGGTTTTATATTTATATTTCATGCGTGATACCTTGGACTGCCATCTTACCTTCATGTATAAATGATAAAGATACACTGCACTTGGTGTTCCAATGCAAGTTCCTAAGCACCATTGCATAGGGATTTGCATTGGATTTACAGTAATAGGTTATTAATAATATTACAGTACAGCTTCCAATACTGAAATGTACAATCTAATTTATATTATATTCTTAATATTGTATATTACATTCTTTTGTGGGTATGTAAGACAGTTCAATGTAATTTCCAGAAACGTAAAACTGCATATATGTATATAACACCATTATAGGACCAGTTTTTGAACGGGTGGTGGTAGCCCAGTAGTAGCGTCGCGGTCTCTGAGTCCAGAGATCGTCGGTTCGAATCCCCACTTCGACACGACTCGATTCCCATTTTCAAGCACAAGCTGCTTAGGCTTTATTGAAAATAGTATTTACAAATTGAAATATGATTGCGTAGACTTCTTTTTAAATAAAAAAAAAAGTAGTTGCCTACTGATCCGGTTCATAGACAATGACTCTAAAAGAGTAGTATAAAATAATTTGGTTTGAAAATAGAGTGCTGAGAATGAAACTTGGAGTAGCCAGGATATTCGTTCCATGGCCCAGCAAGCCTTTATCTCGAGCTCAGTTAGAACCAGTCACCTGGCGTAGGCGTAGGGGACGTGCTTATCGTGCCGAAGAAGCGTTTACGCATCTCGTCCTGCTGGAGTTAGACGTCTGGGTAGGCCTGGGTTAGGCCGAAACAGCGTAACATGGATAACTTGTAGGCTAATCTGGATAAGCCGCGAGGAAGGTATTGCTGGGAGCAGAAAACTCAAGATCGAAAAAAGTGGAATATCATCATCCCTCCATTACCTATATGGCCATCTGTAGCTTGATCACAGATCACTATCGACGCGGTAATAAGCGACGTGATAACGATTTCTTACCATGGATGTTTAACGTTTTCGCGATCACAATGGAACACGCGTTAAAAGTTATCGATCGGGATTATTAAACGAGCGCATCAAGTCGCGAGCCATTTCCCGAGATATATCTTCTTCGCACATATCTTCTTCGCACATATCTTCCTTTAATCTTTCTCGAGTGCCGTATTTCATTTAGCCGGCGTTCGGCAAGCCAAATATTGAGAAAAGCAGTCGACATAATAAACAATCCGACACGCGCGTTGACTTTCTTGATTTGACGTTTGACGTTTAGCCGCGATATTTATTATCATCTGTGGTGCTCGGCAACGCAAACGTGGTATGAACGTATGTTCATTGTGATCGGTCAAATGGTTAGCGTTGGCACGTGGTTAGCACGTTTTTAACTACGTCGATAGTTATCTGTGATTGAGCTACTGAAGTAAGTACCATATACGCCGTGTAACAAAACACAATGAACAAGCGGGAAATCAGTGAATCTACATCATATTTAGAGTCGATTTTTTATAGAATTTTTTTATTTGACCCATAGTTTTCGAGGAAATTGAGTACGAGAAAACAATAGCAAAAACCGAATTTGTGAAATTTTACTAAATCTGCGGTCCTACTTCAAGTATGATGCAGATTCACCAGGTTTCCGGTTGTACTACGAGTTTTGTTACTCCGCGTATAAGACGGTTCATTAACTGAATTTCGCAAGGCCATTTTCAAAACGTTACTGTATTTGTTTTAATTGATATGTCGAAATAAAAACTACTTAGTATTGTCTAATTTAATAATTTTGCTAGCCAAGTAAAAGGTTCCGCTTATATGTCTCGCTTCTTTTTGTGAGTCCTTTTCGGTAGGACTCCGTGCGAAAAAATGTAGATTGGTAGGTATGTAGGCAAAGCGAGCCAATTATGTTTCTCGACAAAAATTGGCTATGAAACATAATTTAGCAGTTCCCTTGAATTGAAACACTTTCCTTCGGTACAATGATGCATTTTAATAAAGTTTGCCACCCTTAAACGCAACAGCTATCTTTTATCTCACCCCCTAGACCGGTATAACTCTCGAGGTAGCAAAACTTAAGTAGAAAAAGTAACGGAGTTTTTTCCAAAGTCAATTCATCGGAAAATCACGTATTAGAATGAAATTGCTTTTTGAAGCTCTGTCAGCATATTCTCTATTGTATCTAACTGAAATACAATACTTAATATTTATCTTTATTGTGTGTATTTAAAAACCACATAATTTTTTAAAATTATTATCATTATACGGCGATTACGCCAGCAAAATTCATCCGAAAATCTTTACCCTGAATCAGGAAAGCCTGTAAAGCAAATTAAGTGAGGTTTTAACATGATGATGGTGCATTAGGCACTTCTTTGAGGACCAAGCACAGCGTGTATTGATCAATTTTCACGGAAATGGTTCAAAATGCTACTTGAAGATATCATGTAATATGAAAAATTCATTCTTTTTAACAAAATTTTGAATGTGTACAAATACTTGTAGACAAATTACTGGATAATCCCCACGCTGCATACTGTGTAATATCTCTGATCTAGCTTTTACTTTAATCGTTTTTATCATATTTTAATTTTACGCATTCGAACATTAAAACGTTTAAATAAATAACCGTGCAATCTTCTGCATACCTATTTTTTTTAAGAGAACATGTATTGTGTATTACGTCGCAAAGTTGATCAACGGCGTGACACTAGATTCCAACCCTGAGCCAGTAGCGGATTGCCGCTCGGTTTGATTGGATTTATCTCAAACTGAAGTGCTTTTAATAATTGTTTCCGATATGGAATTTGTAGAACAAGGTATGTTATTTACATTAATTAAAAAGAATATATTTAATTTACTCTAATTAGTGTGTTAATTCACCCAATTTATAAAACACATAAAAAAATGGACGAAAATATTTTAACTGTGCTTTCACTTAGATCTACCAAAAAATCCCCCTCGATCCCCGCTTTGATATACATATTTTCATAAAGTTTTAATCCTTATCTTTCCAGTACAGTTATTTAAAACTCCCCAAATTCCGCCGTTTATGAAATATTTTTATTTTTCAGTAGGTCGGGCATCGATTTCGAGAAGAGAATTTTACATCGTCGCGCTGGGCTAGTATCAGATATTATTGATATCCCAACAGAGACAGAGAAACTCTGAAAACGAATGTGGATTATCTAGGCGTTTACAGGGCTTATGACCTGTCATTGTCTGGGTTAAGTGGCCACTGATTTTATTACAACATTCCCCATTCCGCCCATCACCTGATAACCTGATAATCTGATAACAAAAGTTATGTTTTACGCGTCAAATTTTACTTAAAAATATATACGAACAACATATTCAGATGCTCAGACTGATTATACGCCTATGAATTCCAGCCTTAGTACCAATGATATAATCATCGATCATTTTCTGTTTCCTGCGTGGAGGGGATAGAACGCCATACCACTCTGTCCTGACATACTTCCTTTGCTTCCTCTACATTCATACATCTTCTCATGCACATAGCCGATTATTCCGACTTTTCACATGACCACTTTCAAGTACTTGACGTACTTGGTAATGCCATGTCTTTCTCGGCCTTTCGCGGCTTCTACATTTAGGCACACTTGCATTTAAACTTCTTTTAGCCGTTCTTTCATCACTCTTTCGCTCCACATGACCAAACCATCGTAAAAGCCCTTTCTTAATTTTGCCGATAATGCTTATCTCAGCCTTGCACTCTCTCTAATTTCGACATTTGTACACCTATCATACATAGTCTTACCACACATAGATTGCATTTCAACAGCATTCAGTCTACTTTCATCCTTCTTTTTCCAACACCACGCATCACTACCACACATAAGGGTTGGTACCAGAACTCCGTTACTGTACTGCCAATTTTGCTTTTTTCAATAAGTTCTTATTTGCCACTATCGATGGAGCATATGGATTCCACAAAATGCCTCTAGACTAAGCGATCGGCCCCTATTACACGAAAATGTGTCTCGGGCAGAGAAATTACAATATTTATGTAAAGCATTTTAAAGACCAAAAGAAACTTCCGGAAGATGTGTTATCTCCCTCCATTTTGTCTCCCGTGACCTCATTAATGGGAGCCGGATGTCTCGATGTTCTGTTTTAACCAGCAACTGGCTGAAATCCCCATACTTAAGCCAAAACGAACATCGTTTTGACTAATTAATTACCAAGATGCAAATAACTATGGAAGAAACACCCCTTAATGGCACTGTCCAGACTCCTTAATGTATATTTTATACGCGCTATAACAGGTCGCTTCACAGGGGTCGGTTATTAGATCTCAGCAGCAGAAGAAATTCAGAAAAAAATCTGCATAGTAAATCTTTTTTTTTTTACTTCGTTCTTAACTGACTGTCAACGACGATCCAGATATTATATAAGACGGGAATCATTTTCATGTCCTATCCTCTTAAATACTAATCCGTAATTTTCACTCCATAATGTACTTAAGAAAATACTAAAAATTAGTTCGCGGGAGCTGGCGGCCGATAGCTTGGCCTGGAGGCTGTTTGTGTAATCCATATGCTCCAAATAGGGAGTGGATATAGTATGAGGATGACGATGATTTAGAAAAAAAATTATGGACACCTTTTTATTGGGTATCTGATTATTTATTGAATAAAGATTTCCAATTCCTTTATTCTGAACACGAATCATAAATTTTATTTATAATAATAATAATATCCATTTATTTCGCATTATCTTTGATACAGTAGGTATACATAAAACAAAAAAGAAGAAAAACAAGATCAAAACAAATAAAACATAATAAATTAATAAAACGAAAAAAAAGAAAAGATATTATGTTAAACGTAAAAATAAAAAAAGGACTTAAGGTGGTCGAAAATTTAAAATGCTTTAAGGATGGGCCATCCGCGTACAGCAGCGCGGTTGGAACCATCCCACTCCTGCACCCAAACAGCTGACTCCTGAAGTTGGCCACTTTAAAGCGCAACGTGTCTTCAAAGGAGTTTATTCCTGAAATGCGAACATACCGGAAGCACTGCAGAACCTTGGTAAGCGGTTCAGTATTCTAGGCGTAATTATACTGCACTCTTATTGCACTTCAGCTTGCTGCTAAGTATTTACACCATAATTCACAAGTGTACATGGGCGTGCAATACGTCCTAAACAGTGCCAGCTTCACCTGGGGTGAGCACATAGAGAATGTTCTAGCAATCATATTTGCGCGAATAGAGGTTGCACGTCTCTGTCGCTCAATATCTTGATCATCCCTTAAGGCGAGAAAGCTCTCCCCCACTTGACAAGATCTGCGTACAAAACAACAGCTTTGTCGAATGACAACATGAAGTTCATTTAACCAGCTTTTATATTTTTTTTCTTTACTATCCTGCATTTTAGCCGATGATCAAATAACTGACCCCAAAGAATAGACATAATGTACCATGGTAAACTGAGTTTAAGTACGAATAAAATATCTCAATTATCATAATAAGAATACTGTTTTCGCTTTTAATAAATACACTTCAAACTACTGAAAACCTTATAAAAATATATAAAAATATTTGTAAACATAATTCAACAATATCAGATCTTATCTAATAAATAGATTGGAATTCCTATATTTTCTTGTTTAGGAGATAATTCTAAAAAACTTGTAACTGTTTACATGTGCATAAATCATTACAACGTGCATGAAAGCATAGTTTAGTTTTATAACAAATATATCACGGTAATGGAAACAATTAAAGTTGGGAACGGGAAACAAATAAACCAAGTACAGTATAACAGAGATAATACAATAATATCCTCAATACTGCAAATTTCTGCAGTAAAATGCACTTAGAAGTTGTGGATAGTTGGCACAAAACGTTAGTAGTTACTATAACCCTTCCCAACTCTTCACGAAGACAGCATTATATTATTATTATGGTAATTAAGCTTCCGACAAACTTTCCGTCGTGTAGAAATTTTCTTTTATAATACAAAACGTGAATAACTTTTTCAATTCTTTATGGCCCGTACGTTTTTTATGGCTGCATTTCGAGCTACTTTATTTTCAAATTATTAAACTTTTCAAATATTTAAACCATTCTTTCGGCAAAATTTCGTTCGTCGCATTTCTAACATGGACGTGTATTTCTCAAGTTTTTATATTTAATAATTCTAAAACGTTATTGAGGTTTTTCACTCGCTTTGTTAATATTCCGTAGTGGATCTTCGTTTTGCATATAAGCGTAAGGTTGTGTCATAACTTTAAAAGTTTTTTTTTTTTTTCATAACAACGTGTTCATTTTCTATCATTTTTCAAAATAAACGTGAAGAAAAATAATTCTTGTATATCCAGCTTATACTGTATAAGTTGCTGATAATTCTATAGCTATTGATTGAAGAAATTAAGGTATTGTCCAAAGACTAAAATAATTCAACTAAAAATTTATTTTCTGGAGAAGTTATAAGCCTCATCGTGGGCGGTTTCTCCAGCTTTGGCGTTGAACAAACGATCAAATTCTTGTTGTGGCTGTTAAACACAGGTTTCAATTTCTAGTTCTTCTGCCAACTCTTATCACAGTTAATAATGGCGCTTTTAAACGCCTCGGATTTCTATAGTTTTCCATAATTTGTGCAGCATTTTTCAACATTTCTGTGCATTTAACGAGAGTACATGTCTATTGATTTGTAGAGATTTTCTGACGACATTTAATTGTAAAGCTGAAATATTTTAACTGTTCGGCTAGAGTAGTAGCCTCATGAGAGACTTGAACATCAGTTTTCTGAGTTAGAATTGCCAAAGTAATTATACGTAGCATCATGAATGGCACTAATTTGATAACGGACTGCTTATTGACAGTGCTTATTCTTGCTTCTCAACGCGTGTCACTGAGCCCTTTTATAGTTTATAATCCCAGTGATACCGATAGAACTTTCCATCAATGAACAGGAAGAAGAAAATTATTGTGAACAACCTCAGATGTACAAAAAAAAAACATCCCAAAACAAAGTGACTGGTTTTACTGAGAACTTAGCGGCATCGCAACGTACCAAATTGTAGCAATGACAACCACATGGTACTAAATAGCTAAAGGATCAGGTCTAGAATTCTCCTTTGAACCCCAGTATTTTTACCTTTCGCCCCGTCATAGCCTTGACCTTACAATTGTTCAATTCCCAGTCCGTGTTTATATAAAACATTAATAATAACTTCAGTCATTCTTTCACCAGTCGACTCATTGGCAGGAAAAAATTCAATGAAACGTTTTTTTAACAATATTTTATTAGTTACTCGTTCGATGAGCGAGAGGATAAAATGGGGCGCCTCCAACGCCCTTCATATCTGGCGCCCTGGGCGGACGCCCAGCCGCACCCTGCCCAAACGCCGCTACTTGCGGTGACCCTAAGTATATTATCCTTTTGATTTCATAACAAATAAAAAAAAAAAACAGTAATTTAGCATGCTTATACAACATGTAATTTTTTTTAAAGTATCTAAGTACGTTTAAGTGACTCACGTACATAAAGTTATACGACTACGACCCAGAAAAAGTTATAAATATGTAGAAGTAACTAGATTTTTCTACCTATGTACGGGCCTTGTTTGACGCGGACAATAATAGAAATTCGTATCTGTAATGTCCTAAGCTATTTCTCACTTCCTATAAAAACGCCGTCTACTAACTGTCTACGCGCGACAGTTATTTCAACTCCGATAAATACGTTGCCAATAAGTGAAATAAATTATTGCGGTTCAAAATATTAAGTGAATTATGTGTTTGAAATAAAATTCATATACATACAAAAATTATCTGGAATATAATACTAAATTCTGGCCTCGAACTAGTGGCTTACTGTTAGTTTCTACGGGATAGTGTTGCTTACTTAAAATAAACAAAGCTATTGCACGATAAAACAGATTCGCTGCGATTTATGGCCCCACTTCCTTCCAGTCCTATCCGGAGTTTACCCCTTCCTCTTACTCTACGGACTAGAAAACCATGGGGATCAAAGGCGACTCTGAACAATTGTGAACGTTCTTATCAAGGGTATTGATAATAATGGTACAGAGACCTTGTTGCAAATGTTTTGTACGAATATTCGTGTATTTTTAAATTAAAATAGAATTTTGTGCTTCGGTGAACGTGGTGAAGCAAGTTGACGCTGTACTTGTACCTAATAAGAATCGTAAATTAAAAAGTTATTAAATTTGGTTTAAATTACAATAAATTTCAATAAAAAATTAATATAATATAATACATGAAAATGTTAATATTTCAAAACTAAAATATTGCACTTAGGGTGCTGCATATTGAGGCAGTTTGTGGGATCGATATTCCCCACATGGAAAGCGCATATGCAATGTCGATGATGTTTTGGAAAACATTTTACTTTCTATAATATTCGGTGGCCCTTGTAGTGAAGCACGTTTATACCTAGCCAAGGGTCGCGGTCGTCACGGACCTCTAGTCAGCAAGACAGGGGCGAGGAATAGCCTGACCAAACGAAGAGAATTATTGTGTAAGCATGGGACAAACTACCCTTAACAACCCCATAAGAAACCCATGGAATACAAATAATAGTAAAAACTTTATTGAAACTTAATTTGAACTTATTTAGATTTCAAATAATATAGTTGTCAATTTTTACTTACCAGGTTTGAACACTAGAAATTTGGCATTAAAAATTGACTTATATTAAACAAAGATTTGACCTAGAACCATACATATAAGGAGGAGCGCTTACCGAAAGTGAAACATGAAAGTAATTAAACTTTTAACTGGCCACCTTTCCAATTGAAACCTCTTAAACCATAGTGTACCAACTCACATTTTACTTTTCCGAGTTAGGGCATGAATAAAGGCTCTATATAATAATCTAGGTCAACTAGATAAAAATATATTTCTTGATCACTTAAAAATTATATTTGATTGGTTAAGCATCACAATTTCTTCTAGTTCACTTACATTATGATTTGGTACCCTTTTTTAAAACTCTATCTCTGAAAAAAACAACAGTGAGTTAAATTATAAATAACAGTAATCGTTTATTTATTCATAAGAGCTCATATGTTTCGTTTATATAAAATAAACTTAGTTTCAACGCCCATAGGGCGTTTACATGTAAACAAAGTTACACAGTAACAAGAAATTAAAATAAAACATAATACCTAATACACCTAACAAGTATTCGATGAGCTAATACCATAAAATGTCGGAAATAAAAAATAAACTAGTTAATAACTTGATTATTAATTAGTCTACCAGACACTTTCCCAGAAATGCAAACTGTTCTACCGAAAAATTCGATTTGCCAATGCATCATTCCAAGAAAATGGTCCTCAATTTAACTACTCCTACCACTACTTTCCCTTATCTGAAGCTAATGGTGCAAAGGGCACTGCATTGGTACACTATGTGCAGTGTATCTTGATCATAACACGAAGGTAGGGTGATCAGTCCTAACATAATTATCTGTACAATCCGTTTGTAAGCCGGATAATAAGCAAATCACAATACTTTAAAGTTTGGGTTTAGCGTGCGATAGGTGACGTCATCGATTTTTGGTTTACGATCTTATTGTCAGCAGCGGACGCCCAGGAGCTCAATCACAGATAACTATCGACGTAGTTAAAAAACGTGCTAACCACGTGCTAACGCTAACCATTTGACCGATCACAATGAACATACGTTCATACCACGTTCGCGTTGCCGAGCACCATAGATGATAATAAATATCGCGGCTAAACGTCAAACGTCAAATCAAGAAAGTCAACGCGCGTGTCGGATTGTTTATTATGTCAAATGCTTTTCTCAATATCTGGCTTGCCGAACGCCGGCTAAATGCAATACGGCACTCGAGAAAGATTGAAAGAAGATATGTGCGAAGAAGATATATCTCGGGAAATGGCTCGCGACTTGATGAGCTCGTTTAATAATCCCGATCGATAACTTTTAACGCGTGTTCCATTGTGATCGCGAAAACGTTAAACATCCATGGTAAGAAATCGTTTTCACGTCGCTTATTACCGCGTCGATAGTGATCTGTGATCGAGCTACAGGACGCAACCATTCGTAGAGAACCGACACGCAAATAATACATGGTGTAACAAAACTCGATGTACAAACGGGGAACTAGTGAATCTACGCCATATTTGGAGTCAGTTTTGAAAAACAAAATTTTGCGTTTTGATCCATAGCTTTCGAGCAAATTGAGTAAAAAGTACATTTTTTTTGATAAATTTTGCAAATTGTTATCAGATATCGTTTATTTAGTCAAATTTACACTATCCATAGAGAAAACAAAGTAAAAACTCATTGTAATGGGAATATGTGGATTTTTACTTAATCTGCCGTACTTATGAAAGGTTTTACGAGAAAAAAAAAAAAATCAAGTTTAGATTAAAGAATCATAAAGTACACACTCGACTCCAAAAATGATGTAGATTCACCAGTTTTCGGGTTGTACTAGGAGTTTTGTTACTCTTTGTACCTATGTACGAGGTCTGTTCAAAAAGTATCGCGAATTTTGAATTTCCGCGGGCTACGTATATTTGATTTTTTTGTAGCGTTATGTTGGTACTCACGTCCCTTACTTATGCTGACAAGGTCGGACATTTTGAATGTTTGGTTAATTTTTGACAGCTGTTTTGCTTGGATGTGTTTTGGCTCGTCTTCGATTTTTGCCTATTCCAAAAAATGGATCAAAGTTTTGCTCACAGTTTTCTTCGATTGCAGGGGCGTGGTGCATCATGAGTTCTTGCCACAGGGTAGTACGGTCAATAAGGAATATTAGCTGCAAGTTATGCGCAATTTGCGCGAAGCAATCCGCCAGAAACGCCCGGATTTGTGGAAGAACAAAAACTGGCTTTTGCACCATGATAACGCCCCTGCTCACACATCGTTGCTTGTGCGCGAATATTTGGCCAAAAACAACACAGTAATAGCGCCGCAGCCACCGTATTCCCCAGACCTGGCCCCCTGTGACTTTTTCCTGTTTCCAAAACTGAAGAGGCCCATGAAAGGACGACGCTACGCCACGATTGAGGAGATAAAGACGGCATCGAAGGAGGAGCTGAACAAGATCACAAAAAATGATTTTTTTAAGTGCTTCGAGGATTGGAAAAAACGTTGGCATAAATGTATTATATCCGAGGGGAATTACTTTGAAGGGGACAAAATAGATATTCATGAAATAAATAAATACTTTTTGAAAAAATATAAAATTCGCGATACTTTTTGAACAGACCTCGTATGTAGTGTTAAAAGTTTGAATTGCAATACCATCTAGTATCATAATAAACTTTTATTCCTAAACTAACAATTATAGTTTTTTACTGCTGGTACATTAAATGCAAAACATGGTTTTAAATTTCCACTCATCACATAGTAGATAAATTTGAATCTGAACGGATGTTAACATTTCTAAGCGTGCAATTCAAGTTGATAAGCATGAATTATTTAAGTACGCAAGATGAGTTGTATCCGCTTTGCTGTTCCGTCAATTATTAACTCTTGGTGTTGACTATATGTACAAGTAGGTACACGCACTGAACTCTACTAGCTGAGTACATAGAGACTAGACTGACGATAAAATTCATACCGATTCTGAAAAATTACAATAAAAACTCTGTAAAAGTCGTATTGATTGTAAAAGAACAAGGCATTGTAAACCACGTATCGTCAACTACAAAACCAAGTCAACTACAAGGAAACCGCAAAAACGAGTTTTTATTTCGGTACAATAGTTAGTCATTGTTGGTCAAACTGGACATTTTAAATTTTATTATCTGGACATAGAAACATGTTTCATTTTATATCCCTACAGAGATGAAGTGGAATTTTTTCCACATTCAGGAATATGGTTATTCGAGCGTTTACAGGGCTTATGACCTGTCATTGGCTGGGTTGCAACATTCTCCATTCCGCTTATTAGCAAATATCCACACCAGGTAACATTTTTGATTTAGTATATTTGTTACGAATCGAAAACCATTCACCAGCGCGTAACTAGCTCCATCTATGCATTGATATTGAAGAAAAGTATTTATTAGCATTCCTGAATTTGGAAAAAATTCTATTTCATCTCTGTAGGGATGTAAAATGAAATATATACCTACTCCCGTCTTGGGATAAATCCAGATTTGTGTACAAGTATTTGAACATACCCAAAATGTTGTAGAAACATGTTTCAGAAATGTGGACAGAAAAGGACTTGGAACAGTATGGCATTCATGGTGCGATACCTATATTATAAAATTACTTAGATATGTATTATGTATTATATATGTCCGCCTCGTGGTGAAGTGGTTAGCGTGATACCATACACGAAGGCGCAGGTTCGATACCTACCCGTGGGGGTCATGAAGAAATATTTAGTTTAAATCTGATTATTTCACACTAACATTTAGTGTATGATACCAAAGAGACTTTTCCGTGTTTTCAACAATATTTTTTTTCTATTCAGTTGCCTACGAAAAGAGAAAAAAATATTTTTTAATAACAGCAAACTATCCCACGCCATTAGGTGACATCACGCGATACATGTATAGTGTGGTGACGTCACTGTGAGAGAAAATAATTTGTACTGCGTGATATAATAAGTATTGGTATAACAACGCAACGCGATAAACGTGCATTTTATTACTAAAGTTTCCTGTTAAAATATAATCCAACAAACGACCTGTGATCGCCACATTTTTTAGTTAACTGAATTTTATGCGATAAAACAATGAAAAATTATCATGAATGTTTTTCATTTATAATTTTTCATAGAGGGATATTCTTGATTGTTAAGTTCTCTCTTATATTTTTATCTTGCTTCGTGTTGAACTTATTGTTATTATACTCTTCCTTCCTGTTATTTTAGGATATTATTAAAAATATAATAATAACTGGCGGATGAACGCGCGGGAACCGGCGCGGCGATCGATCGCTTGGCTTGGAGGCAGTTTGTGGAATACATATGCTCCACATAGTTAGCGGATATGGTATGAAGATGAAGAGTCCAACTACGTAAACAAAATCGCAAGTAATTCTTGTATTTTATTGAAATTTTGCTTTCGCCGTAATTAATTATAATTAAAAAATAACACATAACTAACTATCGCGTCATTTAGACAGAGAGGATAGAACGCCACATTTTGCCTGGCGCACTTCGCTTGCTCTATTAACATTCATACATCTTCTCATGCACGCACGCCGATTATTCCGATTTTTTACATGGCCACATACATTCACAGCATTTGTTTTACAAATATTAGGTCTTACCGTGTATTTTTCGATGTGTTTTTCTTTAACTTCTACGCCCAGACTCGCTCCCAGAACCTATGCACCTACCAATTATCTTTAAAAATTAGCAAATTTATAATATTATCAAGAGATTGTGTGATAATTTATGATCTTTTCAAAAACGAATGAAAAATAATTATTTTATTTTATCTATTTATTCCATCTCAACAGGTGAGGAGGCTCAATAACATAAGGAAACAACGTTACAAACACGCAGGCTTGAGAAAAATCTCCTTTTATTTGTGTGTTCTCAACGGGAATAGAACCCGAAACATCCGTATCGTGAGTACAGCGTTTTAGCCAGTATGCAACCGAGACCGCCAATTATGAATATAATAGTTAACGGTGTTAATCTCTTTTAAAACAATACTAAAGTATTCGTAAAAAAATCTCTTTACATCGTTCAACAACATACAGCCGTAACAAAATGTGTACCTAAATTTATATTTTTTTTCAAAAATTATTAAAAGAAACCTCATTGATTTCGAGTGAAAGTTTATTTAAATAATTATACAGAAAAGGGTGTAAAGTTCAATAAAATTACAAATTCAGTTTGAATCAAAGCAAAGAATCTGAATGAACCAAATGGTGTTAAAGCACATTTTAAAAAGGTCCTAAAAGTTATATTGCGATTAAAAATGTCCCGTAAACTTGATATGTCCCTTTTGCAGCTACTTGAAACTAAACTCGACGGGTAACGAATAAGGCTTAAGTAGCTGAATTTAAAGCCTTCAAGACACACGACGCACAAAGGGCGTCAAGTCGGCGGAAAGCCCCCCGTGGGGTGAAAGAGATACACTTACCCGCACTCTTCGTGGTCGAAAGAGACGGACGGAAGAAAAAGCGTCGGTTTTCCGGCGCTCGGCGTCGGGCGTGATCGATGCGGCTCGTTCGTCGTTTCTATGGCGACGTTTCCGGCGAGAAGCGCCGCGCGCGGCAATCCGACGTACTAGATTAACCCCGAATTGTCGACAGTAATTACACCACTTTGCTTCGATTCTTAACAGGCAGAGGGACCCGAGGTGTCTGCTACAAAATCAGTGCCTTTGTATGAGTATACAGTAGAAGTCCTACAAAACAACACAGTAAAAACATGAAAAACAAAAAAAATCGTAATCAATTGTATCTACACACACAAAAAAGACACTAGTACGATAGATGTTAAAGTTTGATAAAAATCTGAGTCGAAAATCGAAGTAAAAAAGAAAAAAGTTTAAAATACTTTTAAATTGGTTTTAGGGAATATGTTCAGGGCTAAAAATTATAATGGGAAAACAATTAAACTACTACTACTACCACCCTTCCTTATCCGTTCCCAATGGTGCATAGGGCACTGCATTGGTACACCAAGTGCAGTGTATCTTGATATTTTTTTAAATCTTGATCTAGGTACCTATCACGCATTTTATTATGATAGAGTATGTAAAAATAAACATGAGTGCCATTTGTCACACTGTTGAATTACCTGTAAATAAATAAAAGTTTTTCACTGATACCTACGAGTAGGTACCTACATTATATTATACAAATAACAAAAAAAGAAAACAAACCACATCTTTCTAGATACGATTCTTATATTAATCTCTTTATTTTTTATACCAACACAGTCTTAACAGAATATAATATTGAAAGATATGGAAGATTAGTTTGCATGACTAATAACGGGCTTTGAATAGTAACAGTTTAAATTATGTATACCTATACAACGCGTACACAGTGCCTAGTAATGATAAGAAAGGGAAAGAATGGAAAAATGGATACAAAAGAACGGAAGTACCTATGTTTGTAAAAAAAAAAAAAAAAATTAAAAAAGTGGGATCTACGAAAAGGAGAGTCCATAAAACTAAAAAAAATATTAACAAAAGTAAAATATAAATATTTATTCATATAAAACATTTAAATTCTAAAAATTTTCTAATAACTTTACAATGCATTGAGCGCAATGCAAATTGTAAATAAGGCAATGGGTATAAAAAATACCTATCAAAAAACTTATTTGAAATGTCCAAAATGCGGAAAATAAGCGGCAACGATTAGAATACTTATTCGGTGCTAACGAAAGATATTATTTTTTATTAAAAAAAACTAACTGTAATGTAATTATCACCATTTAAAGTGCTTATCGCCAATTCAGTTTTCTATTGTTAAGTGTTAATAAAACATTTCCTTAATAACTTAATTTAAAATTCAAATATGCTCATTTCGTGAGCATAAACAAAAAATCTGCCGGAACCGCTTTCTGTTCGACATAACTTTCGCATGTCGGTTATTATTTCCTTTCTGTAAATAAATACTATACAGGATTTTACTAAAAGTCACGGAGTGTTAAAATAATGTAAAATGTATGGAGATTGTTTTTTAGGAATTTTGTTAAATTACCAAGTAATAATAAGTAATAAGCTACCTAAAGTGATAAAATTAGTCTTGCAAACCAATGTTAGTATCTTTTACAAACCTTAATGCAATTTTATTTTATACAAGTCTCTAACTTTAAACAACAAGTACTTTATTAACAAAACAAATACACTATAACATAGGAATATTATTTCAGTTAAGTTGTGATCAAATTGAAAATGCAAAGATGTTGTAATTTACTGTTCAAGATTTAAAATGATTAAGTTCTTAAATTAGCACAATAAATAAATTTAACATATTATTGTAGGAAAACAATAATTACTAAATCTAAAATTAACAAAAAAGTCAAGAAATTTTTGGTTAAAAATTTACGATGATACAATAAATTAGAATTCAGCTTCTTCAATTACCTACCATAATCTATACCGAACCGGCCAATATACAAATAGGTTAAATTAATTTTATTTTACTATTATTTTATTACACTTTACATTGAATGTATAATGTTTAAAGATGAACTGTTTTAATTATTTTATTTTTAGATAAGTGCTGTATACTATTATACTACTATTATACTACTATTATACTACTATTTTACTACTATTATACTACTATTATACTACTTTATATACTAGTATACTACTATTATACTACTATTATACTACTATTATACTACTATTATACTACTATTATACTACTATTATACTACTATTATACTATTCTTGATAAACTAAAAACCTACTGACAAGTCGGTCACTTGGTTGGGTTTTTCTGTATTTAATTATATTGCATATTACACTGTATAGGTACATGTATTACATAACTACTTCTACTACTTTCCCTTATTCACACCCGATGGTGCATAAGGCACTGCATCGGTACACAAAATGTACATGTGTGATGTATATTAAAAAACCATAGCGAGTGTTTTCAAAATATTATTAAAGACTGAATAACCCCTAAACACGGTAGATAATATAATTTAGAATTCAGTGGTGTAAAACCTTTGAAGAAGGATTCTCAACTTTAATGTGTAAATATGTACACCGTGTTTCACGATGAGACCGTGAAGCTCCGAAGGGTCATTGTGGCGGGGCGGTAACCATACCCACCCCGGTAACCATATCCACATTCAAATTCAAATTTCAAACCTAAATCTATGTGAAAAAAATATGTGATTTCCTGTAAAAAATTTTAGTCATTATTACACACGTAAATTTTTATTTATATTTTTTAAGAAATTAAAAATGAGTTGTTCGAAAAACTTCGAAAAAACGATGATTTTTTTCTCAGAATATCATGAATAATCATCCTCCGGAGTTTCACGGTCTCATCGTGGAGCACGGTGTATATTTTTTAAAACACCTAAAAAAAATTCTGAAACATTTAATTTTTTAAAATCTTTTTTTTGTTCTTTTGCGTTTGACTGTATACGTGTATATTGCATGTTGGGTTATTATTTTTGCAATTTAACAAAACTGGCCCACATTTCACAGTTTGCTTGGTCTGTTAACATATTCATATTTACAAAACGCTTTTGAGCCGGTCGCGGTGATTGAAAAATATGTTTTCACAAAATGTTAACAATATCTACATAAAACTCTAGTGAAAACCATTCTTGAGAGAAAAAAAAGTCAATAAGTCACATATTATGTGGAAAAAGAAGGCAAGTTTCTAACGTTTTTTTGATCATAGGTATTTCAGAAAAAACATATTAGTGAAACATTTTTTTAAAATAATTATTTTGAATGCTTCAAGGCCGTCAAGGACGTCCACCGATGAAATGGGTGGACGATATCAAAAAGTTTGCAGGAAGATGGTGGATGGGGACGGCGCAGGATCGGGAGAAGTGGGAGATGGCAGGGGAACGCCTATGTGCAGCAGTGGATCTTAATAGGCTTACATGATGATGATGATTTTGAATGGATAATATATTAGGGATTGTATGTATTTAGTTATTTATATTAGCAATTTTGACTCAGCAATATTAGCAACCTCCGTTGCCTAATTCGGAAGTTACAGGTTTTGTTCCGGTGGAACACAAAAATCGGAAGCGATTTTTCTCAAGCCTGGGTGTTTGTGATGTAACACCCCACTGTTATTGGGTCTCCTGTGCCAAGGGAATAATAGAAGATTATGTACCGAAAACTAACTTCTCAAAATAGGGTCATAATAACCAAAAACTGATTTGTATATGAATGCATGGTATCCGTACATCATGGGGTAAAAAGGCAATACGGAGATATAATAAACTAAAATTATGAACGCTTTCATTAATAAAAGGAAAATGAACCTTATACACAGGGCTGGCAGTACAAAATTTAAAAAAAGATCTGTTCTTAGAGAATTAGTTTTGTAAGATTAGTAGGTGGGCGGTGGTTTGAATTTGTAAGGAACACAGAGATTAAGCAACGGACACAGCAACCTCCTATCTACTGTCATCCGGCGAAGGCGTTTCGGCTGGCTAGGCCATATACTACGTATGCCTCCCGAGAGCCGCCACCATGCTTGCCTATTTTACAAGGCATCAGGTTCTCGGCGTCCTGGTCGCCCACTGTTTGACTATTCGCCGGCAGTTTGCGTCAGAGCTGCGGGACGTGTACTTGACTTGGGAGGATGCACGGGAGCTGGCGGCCGATCGCTTCTCCTGGAGGCAGTTTGTGGATTCCATATGCTCCGCATAGGGAGCGGATATGGTATGATGATAATGATGATTATCTGTTCTTTTGTTTAGAAGATTTGCCTTCCTTTACCATGTGATCTGGTTGCTTTACATTAAACTATTTTTTGTTGATTTACATTTCGTAACTAACAACGGTTTTCAGAGAAATCTTATTAATATTCAAAGCATTAACTTCGTGGTCCAACATTTCAAGATATGTTAATAAAAATTTGTATAAAACCACTCACCGATTTTTCTATGTCTACCGGTCTTATCTTGTATAGTGTAGGTGTGTTGTGGTATTCGAATGGTGGTTATGTTGTATTTGTCCTGACGAAGAGACGGGTTGCGTCTCGAAACGTCTCAAATTTTTATTAACATAATATTCAGAAAAATCGTTTACCTATTTTCAGTCATATATATAATAGTATTGCAAGAAAATAGTAGGCTGTGTGATTGTTGAGTGGGTAGATTGAGTACCTACTACCTACTTGGATACAGCCAAAGAATAAGTCTAGAAAAATTTTCATATTGTATAATTTATTAATGAAAAATCAGCTAAGATTGTTCCCTTCCCCTGAGGAAATAGGAGCAAACTGAAATCGGTATCGAAAGGGAAAACACCAGGTTCAGGATTCGGCTAGGATGGTGGTGTTGGGTCAAAGGAGAGGGTTCTCGAGGGGGGGAGGGGGTACCAGAGAAGTCATAATTAAATCCCCCTTGCCCCCGCCTCCGCCCCCATCACCCCACGACTGCTCACTCTGAGCTCATTTCCGCCGCGCCGCCTGCTCTATATTAATTTTAAATTAAACGGGAATAACGTGCTGACGAGATATGTTGGAGCAACAGCAGCACCCTTATTGCAAAATCACAGAATAATGTTAAACCATTCAGACCTGAATAAAATCCCGTGGAGATATCATCAGTCCAATGCCAAAACGGCAAATTTGAAAATCGTCCATTTGAAAAATTGAAATAATAAATTTTAAACCGATTTCAGAAATAAGAAATGTAAATATTATTACCATGTTATTACCAATATTATTATGATGTAGAAATCAAGGAAGGCCGAGAAAGACATGGTATGATCAAGTAAAACAAGTGCTTGAAAGTGGGCATGTAAGAAGTCGGAATAATCGACGTGCGTGCATGAGAAGATGTATGAATGTGGAGGAAGCAAGGGAAGTATGCCAGGAAAGAGTGGTGTGGCGTTCTATCCTCTCTGCCTACCCTTTCGGGAAAATGGCGTGATGGTTAGTTAGTTAATATTATCACCGCTAACAATCCGCTAGCTATTTTCTGCTTCTTAAATAATCGTTTTGACGAATTAATGCTACTGGTATTACTGAAGCGTAGGACTGATCATCTTGCTTTCGGGTAATAAAATTATCAAGATAGGTACACAGCACTTGGTGTACCAATGGGTGCGGAAAGAAGTAGTGGCAGTCATCTTAAAACTTTGATATTTTAAAACAGTAGAGACGATATCAAATATTTTTGCTTTCCCTATCTGACAACCGTCTTTTTTGAAAATTTTGATATCCCATATGTGTCTTTTCTTTTTATCTTTTATTTTTATGACGACTGGGTCTGTCAATAAATAAAGAAGAGTGTACCAATTCTGATATAAAAAAATATTTGAAAATATATCTAATGTAAAAAGTTTATTTTGTTAAAAGAAAAATCTGGCAATCTTTAAATGTATTTTTTGTATTACAAAAGACATTCAATTGAAGTGAAAAATCAGAGATATAAACCAAAATATAGCAAATAATAACACGATTCGCCATTGTTAAATTGCAATAGGTGCGGGACTAAACAATTCTGAATGTTGTGTATTTTAACCCCCCACATACCTCCAAGGAACACGACAACAACTTAATTTTAGGTATTTT
>JAGVSP010004709.1:0-37555 GCA_022494985.1 Micrasema minimum
TCCAATAAAATTCCACTTTACAACCCGTCATCTTCCGACTTCAATATTTGGAAATGTAATTACGGGCAGATATCGTCCGGTTACATTATCTTCAGAGAAAAACCGTAATAAGTACGTTTATTGCGTTATTATTTCGTAACAAGAGTAGAACGCGAAATGGATGATAAAACGAATTAACCGCCGGAGAAAGGAGCGATCAGCTATAATAATAGACCTAATAGGTAGACGCCATTAATAACAATACTTGATCTTGTTGTTAACGATATAACACAAAATAGAAAATCGTGCATCCCGAAAACAAAACGTTTGATGGGCACTTTTCATTTTTTACCTTGCTGAAGGGCCGCACACAAGATGCACGTGAAAAAAAAAGTTTTAAAATATATTTCAATGTTATATAATACATGGTGTAACAAAACTCGTAGTACAACCCGAAAACTGATGAATCTACATAAGATTTGGAGTCCAATGTATAAAAGGACTTTTTAATCTGAGCTTGAAAAAAATGTTTTTCTTCTTCTCATAAACGCCTTCATTAGTAGGTATCACAGATTAATTAAAATTGCACGAATTCATATTAGAATACTGCTTTTGATTTTGTTTTATTAATGGATACTATCAATTTGACTAAATAAATTGTATTTTATAAGAATTTAATTTACAGTCCTATTAAAAACGGATAGGCACGTACATAACTATCGCAATAATAATTTACTTAGGAGTATCTACTTTTTTTTTTTTTTTAAAGTTTTTTTTTAATTATTATATTTATTTAGTACTATATAATTTTTACATAGACTAATATTATTACATTACACTTAATTTATTTTTTTCTTAACTTTTCTTATCCTACACTAATATTTCTCACACATTTATTTTTTTTACATTTAGCCCTAAATTTAAGTAATTTATTCGTAGAAACAGCAATTCCTTTTGCAACAAGATTACGAAAACATTTATTACAAATAACGCATAATATAATCTTTCTACGCAAATGAAAAAAATATCATGAATAATAAGGTTTTTTCAGCATGTAAAGTATTTAAAAATTTGACAATATTTCATTAAAAAAATATATTGTTATTCCAAATAAATCCATTTGTTCAAAATGTAAATAAGACGCCTTGTAAGAAGACAAATAGCGCTCAAGTCTTACGTCTAATTATTTATGTTAATGATTTAAGAGAACAATACAAGATACACCGTGGTACAAAATTTGCAGTAGAAAAATATATTCTGAGATCGCGATAATTTAAAAAAAAAGTGAGTGTCACTCCGACGCAAGACTGGAGTTTAATCTTTAAGCATGATTGTCATTGAATGTACAACAGGCAACGGGGGAAAAAATTGCATCCACCATTTTGAATTAAAAAATAGTGTCTGTATTCTATAAAATTACGACCCCTATTTCCCCGGAAAACGTAACTCATGTTCATAGAAATAAAATAAAAATCATCCGCCCGCCATCTTGGATATCAAAATAAACGTAAAATTCAGAATCAGGACCCCAAATACCCCTGAAAATAATACCTATGTTCATATTACCAAAATAACTTGCACCCGCCATCTTAGGTTTCATATCATCATCATCATACCATATCCGCTCCCTATGTGGAGCATATGGATTCCACAAACTGTTTCCAAGCCATGCGATCGGCCGCCAGTTCCCGTCCATCCTCCCAAGTCAGGTCCACGTCCAGCAACTCTGACGCAAACTGCCGACGGATTGTCAACAGTGAACGTCAGGACGCCGAGAACCTGATGCCTTGTAAAAAAGGCAAGTTAAGGCTTTTTTCTGAATGCTGCAGTTTTGCATCCGATGCACGCTCCTCGGTACTGAAATCTCTCGGCCCTTCCGGTGACTTGGAACCATTCGTTAATTCAACCGACTTCTCAGAAATGGTAGCGCAACACCTTGACCACTTTTAAAAGCAAATAAAAACTTTTTTTCTAAACAACATTTTGAGTGTGTCCAAATACTTGTAGGCAAAAACTGGATTTCACCCATTACGGGCTAACATTAAACTACAATTTGACATCTCAACAGAGACGAGAAGTTTGGAAGGAAATATGGATATCTAGGCGTTTACAGGGCTTATGGTGAAACGTTACCTCACTGTATTTATACAAGTTCTGATAACTGGCAGATATGAATATTAAATACTAGGCGAAATGGGGAATGTTGTAATTCATCAAGTGGCCACTTAACTCAGCCAATGACAGGTCATAAGCCCTGTAAACGCCTAGATATTGTGGCGGGCAACAATGACGTCACGAGCCGACGACCGCCGACCGCCGAACACGTAAGAACTTGCCGAACTTGCGATGAGAATATCTTCGGCTCCCCTCGTCATCGCACGCGTCTTTAAGGCACATTATTCCCGACAACTTAGGAGAATCCATTCAACATCAAAATCATTGTTTTGTTAGCCTTATTAGTTTATAGAATCATTGTTTCCAAGTGTAAGCATCAGTAGTTAGTTTTTGTGAATAAACCATTGTAAAAAACGTAAGTACCTGTTTTACTCTCTCTCTTTCTGTGCACCCACATAACTCTGTACTACTCAATTGGCCACCAACTAGGTGACGCCTAAAATATCCATATTCTCTTCCAAACTTCTCGTCTCTGTTGGGATGTCAAATTGTAACTTTTTTTCTGTTGAACTATTTGTGGCACCGTGTACATTACGAAAGAAGTGTAACGGTGCGCATTAAGCAGAAAATAGAATATATCATGTGTATACACCATGCTTAACATAAAAAGTGAATTTCACTTTTTCTCTTCTCTTAAATGAGAACATTGTGTTAAAAATGCGTACATCGCAATAATCGCTAATATATTTAAATTTTAACAAGAATTACACAAGAAAACATAAAAGGACAAATTTGGGACAAACGTTTTAATAATGTAAGATAATCATTATTATTCTTCTAAGTGTGTTAATCGACACCGGTTATGTCATCATTTTTCTCGTTTAAAATGCCCGAAAAAGATATCAGATAAAAATATGTAACGAACTTGTTTCCCTATTATTTCTTCTTAAATAATGTATGGAATGGAAGGATGGAATTGGAAAAATAAGGATGAAAGTAGATTGAATGCAGTTGAAATGCGATCTCTCAGGCGAATGTGTGGTAAAACTATGTATAATAGGTGCACTCATGTTGAAATTAGAGCAGAATGAAAGGCTGAGATAAGCATTATCGACAAAATTAAGAAAGGTCTTTAACGTTGGTTCGGTCATGTAGAGCGAATGGATGATGAAAGAACGGATAAAAAAATATATGATGCGACTGTGCCTGGATGTAGAAGTCGAAGAAAGGCCGTGAAAGACATGGCATGATCATGTAAAACAAGTGCTTGAAAGTCGGCATGTAAGAAGTCGGAATGTTCAACGTGCGTGCATGAGAAGATTTATGAATGTGGAGGAAGCAAGAGAAGTATGCCAGGACAGAGTGGTGTGGCGGTCTATCCTCTCTGCCTACCCCTTCGGAGAAATGGCGTGATGGTTAGTTAGTTAGTTAGTTAAATAATGTCGGATGAAAACTGCCAATAATAGGTTGGAAGAAATTGCCAATTTGGGCAATAAACCCGCCAATGTACACAACTATTTGTACAAAAAGTCAAATAAATAAAATAAAAAATAAAAAAATAATTCTCCGTCGATAATAACATTACGCTGGATTGGCTACATGAAAAGATGTAATGTAATATTTGTTTTCTGAAGCGTATGATCATCTTACCTTCATGTAATGATCAGGACATGCCGCACTTTGTGTTCCAATGCAGTGCCCTATGCACCATTGGGTGCGGAAAAGGGGAAAGTAGTAGTGGTAATATTTTTCGTACAAAGAACATCAACGCGCAAGCACGATCGAAACCCGAAAAAACCTGTAATTTAAATTTCTATTTTGCATCGGAGTTATTTAACGAATTTAAACGAATAAAAATGACAACAAGCATAATATTTAACTCGTTTAGTAACTTTAAGGGTGAGGCAAAAATAAATAATTTAATTCATTTAATTACGCAGTTAAAATTTTTTCTGCGTTATTTGCATTCTGAGTCCATAAGAATGGGCAATTTTTTTTTAAGTCGTTCTATCACTTGTTTTTTATTTCCATTCATTTTTATTAACTGTATTTTATTAATTATATGATATAAATAAACTGAATTTTATTAACTGTATTTTATTAATTATATGATATAAATAAAACATAAACAATAATAATTCATCTTATCGCTTCACATTATTTAAGCTTGTAGGCTTGTACCCCCATTTTAATGTAAGGATTTTTTTTTATTTTTTTAATTACTTTATTATTTTTATAATTACTGTCATATCCGGCGAAGGCGTTTCGGCTGGCTAGGCCATATACTACGTATGCCTCCCGAGAGCCTTAACCATGCTTGCCTATTTTACAAGGCATCAGGTTCTCGGCGTCCTGGTCGTCCACTGTTGACAATTCGTCGGCAGTTTGCGTCAGAGCTGCAGGGACGTGGACTTGACTTGGGAGGATGCACGGGAGCTGACGGCCGATCGCTCGGGCTGGAGGCAGTTTGCGGATTCCATATGCTCCACATAGGGAGCGGATATGGTATTATGATTATGATAATTACTTAGATAATTACATTAGTAGCAGTTTAATCTCATTCCATAGATAAAGCTTATCGCAGTATTTACTATGCACGATTTTCCATAATGAAAATGACAAGCAGCATTTCTGTATAACGGATAAACCCGATCAAAATATCAGCCAGTTCTTGTTCGAGGCCGATAGTACATAAATTAAATTTAAAAATAGAAATATAGACCAAGTGAAAGTGCGATATTCACCAAAACAAAACACTCCATCTTATTTATCTATGGAATGTTGTCTTACGTCATAAGTAAGGCTTTAGAAAAACAATACGTAATGGACGTAATGGTGAATATTATTGTTTTTTGTATGAATATGCAGCTGAAAAGATCGAGAAAAATGCCGGACACTCTTCAAGTTGTTGGAAAGACTGTTGATGTCCATTAATAGCCGCCTTCCCCGTGATGAGTTTTCCGTGGTTTTCTTATCGTCTAAGGCAGATGCGGAGAAGTTCCCTTTGGTCCACACCAGATATATCCCGCCTGATCCCAACACAATACATGAATAATTAATTTAAGACAGTCAATAAAAGAAAATCCACTTGATGAAATTAATATAAGCCTCGTACATCATAAGCAAGGTAAAAAATACATGTATATCACATTTAAAAAAAGCTCAAAAGATCTGATAAAGGATTCGATTATTTTTTACGTGTATTATAATTTAATTTAATTTATTTAAGGCAAGGTACAGTGATCTTTTTTGCATTAAATGAAGGTTTGGTTGTCGTGCGTTACAAGAATCGGGGGGAAGTAGGATATTATCTGATAATACGGTGAAAAAAATCATTGCTGCTTTACAACAGAAAAAAGCGGGAATAAAGGGTTAAACTTTTAATACAAGTACCTACTTGACATAAAAATCACGTATATATCTTATAATATATAAACACGGGAAATGTTTTAGCACTGATAAACTAGTCAACATATTATGATGATTTTTTTCGATTATTCTTAGAAGCAACCCGTGCTGTTTAGCTATTAAAAGTTTTAAAAAAATAATTGTCTACGGCATTTTGAACATATTTCATGGAACAACAAAAAAGAGAAATCGTTGCCTTGATTTATATTTCCATCACGATCTTTTTGTTTTCTTAACTATGTCCCTGAATAAAGGGCCGATTGAACTTACACCTCATACACCTCACTCTCGCGAAGTTGGCCGAAGTTAGAGAGTGCAACGTACAGAGAAGTTCAGGAAGGCAATATGGATTAAAGGCATTTTCAAGACTTTGCCAAGTTTCCGTAGTTTAGCGGGAAATTTCGAGAGAGTGTAGAGCTTGTATAAGAGATGTGTCGACTCTGCTAGATTTAAGAGTAAATATTACGAAAGTTTAGTGTTAAAATATGAACTTACCGCCAAAGGCTTATTACCTTAACAGGATTTTTCCTATGATTGACATCAAGAATAAACGTACCTGAAACAAAAAATTATAGCATATTATAGTCTTTATTTAGACAATTAAATATATTTTTAACAACTAGTTAATCCTGGATAAATAAACAACAACATGTTATGATTGATTGATATGGCATTTATTTTGTAGAACTCCATGATATCTTATGTTAAAATCAAAAAACGATTTTTTTGGTTCTATGTGATTTTATTATTAAGTTAAAATTTTATCTATTATGTTGTCGCAGTATCTTTTATTTCTTGCAATTAATTTTATTGTTTTAAGTTCTATATCAAAATAATTACTATTAAGTTGCTTTTAATTTAGATGTTACAATTCTTTAAATTCTGTAAATTCAGTCTGAAATAATGAATAATATGTACCTATAATATAAAAAATAACATCTGTGAATAAGCGAAATTCCTTGACTAGTGAGTAGGTAAAGCAATAAAATTTACCCAAAAAGAGATTAAAGACCAACTGAAATCAGGAATTTAGTAAAAAATCCATAGATGTTCCTCTCCCTATTCTTAAAAACTTAACTAATAAGCCAATATTGTATAAAATAATATGTAAATGTTTCAACGCCACAGTTTGATAATGGTATGGTAATGATAAAGCTTACAAGGCGAAACAATTGTCACTAACTTGATAATAAAATCACGTAGAACCAAAAAAATCGTTTTTTGATTTTAACATAAGATAGTATGTTATGATGCGATATTTATTTGAATGTGATTTGCACTCAAAAATGTTTTATATGTGATACCTTGGACTGGCGCTAAAGTGTAAGGCTGATCATCTCGCCTTCATGTAACAAATGACCAAGATTTACTGCACTTAGTGTATCAATGCAGTGCCCTATGCACCATTGGGTGCGGATAAGGGAAAGTAGTAGCAGTAGAACGATAATTCAGAATTCGGATATTTCATTTAGTATGCGAAAGTTAGAAATAAATAAAACGAAATAAAATCAGATTCAATTACTACTTCTATAAGTAACAGCGAGATATTACAAGATTTCTATTTTTATTCTCAATAATATTTACTTACCTACTTTCAAAATTCTGAAGAAAGCGGAATAAAATGCCAAATCATTTCATATATTTACACGATTATGTTAAATCAAATCAATATTTTCATTGATATCGACATTTTTTGCACCATACTGAGCACATTTTGATAGAACGCCACACCAATTTACGAGTATCCTTGTAGCAATCAGGTATCTACATTCAGGAACTTATAAAACTTGAGCATGTCGTGTCTCTTCAATTTCAACATTAAATTCTGATCCAAATAAACATCATCCTCACTTAAAATCGTATCTAAAGTGTATTAAATTCGAAACTACAGAACCATAAACTACAGGTTTAACTATCCGATCACAAGGGCTGCTAAATATTAATAAAATCATTGAAAATATTACACTTTTAGTCGGGTGGTGATTGGTGATGGTGGTGGTTTGCAATAGTGTGTGTTCGTTTTATGTAGTGTCCTGACGAAGAGACGGGTTTGCTTCGAAACTGGTAGACTAATTAAGTCAGTAAGAGGTTGCATACTAATATGCATACCATTAATTAATTTTAATTTTTTTTATTTTTTTATTTATATATACATATCCTCATTTATAAGGTTGATAGGTAACGTTAAGATTGCATATTTACATTTTATTATATTGTAAAATGTCACTACTGTATGTGTGATCCGTGTTATGTAGAATAGTTTACATGGTGTAGCAAAACTCGTAGTACAACCCGAAAACTGGTGAATCTACATCACATTTGAAGCCGAATGTTTGAATCTGAGCTTGAAATAAAAAAAAAATCCTTCTCATAAAAGCTTTCAGTACCGCAGATTAAGTAAAATTACACAAATTCATATTAAAATGCTGTTTTTGATGTTGTTTTTATTTGTGGATAGTAATTATTAGTCTAAATATTTGATAACAATTTGCAAAAAAAATCAACTTCGTACTCAATTTTCTCGAAAAACTATGGGTCAAATCAAAAAAATTTGTTCTATAAAATCGACTTCAAATATTATGTAGATTCACTGGTTTCCCGCTTGTACATCGAGTTTTGTTACAGCAAGTGTATACATGCATACATACATACAGAATGTATATTATGTATATATTAAAATACTCGTTCATTGATGTGTTTTGTGCTTTTGAGTTTAACGAAACGGAAAAGGAAACGTCGTAAATGTCACGTAGGCGATTTGGAACTTTTTGTATTGTGTTAATATAAACTTTTTACGATTAAAATACCTTTATTTGTTAGGTATGGAAAGTGAACAAATTCATTTCATAAAAATCTAACAGTAAAGCCCGCTATATACGGGACAGTTTTCTGCGCAGTTTTCTATGCAGTCTGAAAACGGTCCCGTATACAACGAAAACTGTTTAAAAAACTGCGTGCTTATGTCAGATTTAAGCTGACATGACAGTTAATGTTTTTTATGTAAACGTTTAAGTAGACATTGGTTTATTGTATGCTTTTAAATACGTAAAAAAAACCAATAACATATTTACATTATTAGCTAAATATACAATTTTCTGAGAGCAAACATACGATAACTTACAATCGCGTTTCAAAAATACACATATTTAGCGTGTCTTTTGACAGAAGTTTGACAGACTGCACAGTTTTCTGAACAAGAAACTGTGTAGTTTTCTGAACAAAGAAACTGTCCCGTATACAGCGGGCATTAGAGGAAACTAACCGAACCGGGCTACGGTCTAGTGGTAGTGGACTATGGATTAGAATCTCTAGGTTCGAATCCCACTCCTGCACAACCTGTTTCCTGCTTTCTGGCACTGTTTTTTACAACAAAGATAACAATATTTTTTAAGTAAATTATTTTCAAAATTTTTCCGAACCCGTTTGAATAGAAAATCGTAAATACTAATGGCATCTCCATACATTTCGCACCTTTAGAACGAAAGCGACCTAATTCAAAATACAGATTTTTCGGAAATTCTCAGTAGAACCAAGTAAACTTAATAATGATGTTTTTTTATGATATATCATTACAACATTATTTTATTTAGGTCGGTTTCATTCTAAAGGTGCGATTTGATTCTTGAAATTCTTTTACAGAATAGTATAAAAATATATATTTCGCACCAACAGCTTACCATTTATTATAATATATTATTTATTTTAAAAATATATATATTTCACGTATTGATAATAATAATTATAAAAAGTAAATACATTAATATTTCATTGTCATATGCCATACTTAATTAATTGGCTCTGTATATCCATAGATATTCCCTTCTAAAACGTTCATTGCCGTGCCGTTTATTTTAATAAAAAAAAAAAAAAAAAAAAATAAACTTCTCGTCTCTGTTGAGATGTCAATTGAAACAATATTGACAAAATGTATTTCCTTGCACTCATTTTGTAGTTATGCTTTTATTACTTATTCATTTTTTAAAAAAAACAATAAAAATGTTTTCAGGAATTTTTCAAATCCAGCCCTCCAAGCTACTGAAATTATAAATACGGAAGGCGTCCCGGCGCAGCGTCAGTACTCTTCCGCCCGCCAGCCGCGCTGCACGTATCGACGCCGTCCGTAGCCAAAGTCGGATACAGGACGCGAACGTTCGTAATGAAATCAAAAGTTCCTCGCAATATTAATAGCAACCTTCGAAAGTGTAGGGGAGAAAGTTTGCAACATTGTAGTGGTCCTTAAATCTTATAAAGTCGATTGGATTTGAATATTTAGTGATTTGCACGAATACAAACTCGATTGAATTAGTAAAACATTGCGTTTTTAGTTCATAACGTTAAAAAAAATTGCGTAAAATGAGAGCGGATCATTAAGATAAATTATTATATCTAAATATTTGTGTTTTTAATTTTTTGTTAGGGTTTTTTAAAATACTAGTGAATTTTTTAAACATAAAATCATGTCGAATTTTATATAAATTATTGTGCGTGGAATCGTAGGATTTATGTGTATATAAAAAAATAAGAATACATTGGTTAAATATTTTATGCACATATTATAAGTTGAGGAAAATTTAGTTTAAAAATATAAGTTGGATAGTAAAATTTCATGTGTGGAACCTTGAACTGGTACTGAAGCGTAAGACTGATCATCTTACCTTCATGTAATAAAATGATCACGATCCACTGCACTTGGTGTACCAATGCAGTGCCCTATGCACCATTGGATGCGGATAAGGGATACACTACACTACAAAATATAAGTTGGAAAACATAACACAGTGCCTAAATAATAATAAGTCAAGATGATGGAAAAAGGGGGTCGAGGAAGAGTAGAAGGATGTTTGAAAGAAATAGTATAAACCCATAAACAGGCTATGCCTTGGTGGGATTTTTGTTTATTTTTTCTAATGTATATGTGTTTTTTATGCATTTCTTTGTAAACAAAAATTTTTCTTTTGAAAATATATTTTTTAAAATACATAAGAAAAATAAATAATTTAAGAAAAAAATTATATCGAATCAGAAAACAAATAAATTAATTCAACTACTCCAGCTCCAGTGCCAACATTACTTTGTTTGTTTATATGCTTTGAAAATTTTACTAAAATATAAAAGTGTAGATAAAACTCCTCCTGAAATATTTACTGAAATATAATAGTGTAGATAAAACTCCTCCTGAAATATTTACTGAAATATAAAAGTGTAGATAAAACTCCTCCTGACATATTTACTGAAATATAAAAGTGTAGATAAAAGTGAGTTCAAAACATTAAATGTACGTGTGAATTTATAAACGTCCCTAAACGAGTTTTTTGCAAAAACTCCTTGGGAAAAACAAGTATTTAAAAAATTAAACGACTTTTCATAAAGCCCGATGGAGCATAGGGTACTGCATTGGTACACCAAGTGCAGTGTAGGTAGGATGATCAGTCTTGCGCTTCAACACCAGTCCAATATATCACACACGAAATATGAATATGAAAGTCACATGTTTCATGTTGACTCCCTACGGGAATCGAACCCACGACCTCATGCACGGTAGCCAAATGCACTACCACCATGCTACGAGGCGGACAAATCATAAATACCCTTAACATAATTCGGGTTTTTCTAAAGTAAATGTCGCTTGAATCACAATTGACATTTATGTAACTTCGGAAACCAGATTCTTGCAAAAAAAATATTGAAATATTTTTTAAGTTGCGTTCAGTTTTATTTTACAAGGAAACCTGATTATCTACAAACTGGTAGCACGTGGTGACATGAATATTAATGATCCCGGATTTCAAAACATTAAGTTTTAATTCTAAACGAGGAAAATTTCAAAAATATATTATATAATAAATAGTACCTCTTCTGATACATCAAACGTCCACTCCCCCTGACACACACACCTATCACATACCTACACATACAAAAGACAATTATTGATTTAATTTTTATTATGATCATTTGTTTGTTAAGTTATACGGGGTGTAACAGAACTCGATGTACAAGCTGGAAACCAGTGAATCTACATCAAATTTGGAGTCGATTTTGAAGAAAAAATTTTTGGATTTGACCCTTAGTTTTCGAAATAATTGAGTGCGAAGTTGATTTTTTTTTGCAAATTGTTATCAAATATCACGTATCTAGTCAAATTAATACTATCCATAAAGAAAACAAAATTGAAAAAACGCGTTTAATAAAAAATTTGAGCCACTTTACTCAATCTGCGGATTACGCATTATTATAAATTACGCAAAATTTTTGCGGAAAGAAAAAAAATATTTTTTTTCAAGCTCAGATTAAAAAGTCATATTACACAATCGTCTCCAAATACGATGCAGATTCACCAGTTTTCGGGTTGTACTACGAGTTTAGTTACGCCTTGTATTGTAACTGTATGTGTCCAAAATCCAAATCTAAAATAAAATAATTCACATAAAAATATTTTAAAATTAGATAAATTGGTTGCCTGCAGTAAAAGACAAAAAGGAAGGACCCAAAAATCTATAAAATAATGGTTAATACAATTAAAATAAATATCTTACAAAAGTTTTTTCAATATTATTTATTTTTTATTGGACCTTCGACGTAAAAAAAAGTAGATTTGTATATAGGTACCTACGTAGTAATTGTTTGATTTGTGATGTTTTTACTGTCGAAAAAAAAAAACATTGAACTGTAAAATGCTTTCCAAGGCACGGGGTCCCCCAGTGAGGAACGCATTAAAAATAAATCATGTTTTAAAACAAATGTAATGTACTAAAAAAAATAAATAAATAAATTCATTAAATAAAGATATCAAATAGTAAGCTATACTGAACCGTTCAGAAAATACATGCATTGTATTTGATATATTATGCAGGTGATAAGTACTTTGTCTGAGTATTGTGTAACTAAATGTTAATCGCAAGCAGCCCAAAGTATTAATTTAAAATTAAAACCTGATTATTGTGAGATCAATCTAGGGCATAATCACCGGTATACTGATTTACCGGAATATTATATGTAAATTACTATGAAACCGGAATTTAAATACCGTAAATACCGGATTTTCAGTACTAGATTTTTCAACATTTTCTCTCATTAAATGCACGCGGAAAATGCGTATTTATAAATTATTTTTTATTTTTAAACGAAAATTTATAATATATTGATACCTCAACAGAGACGAGAAGCTTTGGAAATAATATTGTAAGTAAGGGAGGTCTCCATAGCGTAATGGCGAAGACGCCGCTCACGACAGATTCTATGTAGGTTCGATTTCCGTTGAGACCACTAAAATCAAAAGTTTATTTTCTGTCTCATGTTTTTATCTCAAGACACTCAAAATATTTTTAACAAAATAAAGTTTTAATTGTGGTTTTTATAGTGGTCCATTTGTAAACGAGTGGAAGTTTAAAAAAAATCTGTTATAAAAAAATCCAAATAAAATACTTTGTTTAAGGCGATATTTAAATGTTAAAAATAAGTGTATTTAATGTGATTTTTCCTATATACTCATTATTTTGTATCCATATACGAGTATTTCAACATTTTTGAAATTAATAAAAAGCAATTTCTCTAAGGTTAAATATTAAGTAGATACGTACAAAAAACATACTGAATTATTGCTTGTATTAAAAATACTCGTTTAAAATAAAAAAATAATTTCAATCGTAAAAAAACAGCGTGAGTTAAAGTAATCACCACGTGACACTTTGCCGACATAAATAGCGGTAATCATGTTGCGGCACCGCGTAGAAGGGAACTAGGCATGTTGCGCGCAGGATTTCGTGTGCAGGCAGGTGGATTGGGAGCTTTTTGTGAAGTGCCCCCGGCGAGAACCGTGTTTCTCTGTTACGTAATAATCTGACCGCTTTCCTCCGGCGCGGCCGCTGTGAACACGTTGCGGCTACCTGTGATGTTTGGATTACGTCAGAGCTAGTAAAACTGTGGCGCGCGAATTAATACATGATATTTTTGACGTGATAACGATGAACGCCGGCTGCACACACGAAAAAGCATGACTCATTGTCACGTTCCGTCTGAGCCGAGTGTGCAAGTGAGAGCGCGGAACAAGCGATAGAGAGGCACGATCGCCTAAGCATTCGGTTTTGGGACGCATCTATCTCTCTTCCACTCCATCGGCCGATGCGTCCGAGTAGAAGGGAGACAGCAACAGCACACAAGAAGAAAAAACAAAAAAAAATGTAAATTTATGGAAAAAATTGAAATTTTCAATTAACTTACTATTACTTTGTATCATACACAATAATAATAATTCATAAAAGTATGCTATTTTTCATAAATGTTTTCTTAGGACGTTATCACGTAAAATTATCGTCCGTAAACCGACTTTTATTTGAAGACGTTTCCATTTCGGTAGAAAGAAAAAAAACAGGCAGACTCGCAAAGCGCTTTCTCTCTCTCTGCGCACTGCGTGACGTCAGACATGATCAGATGTTCAATTAACCCTTTTAGCCGGAATTGAAAATGCCAATGTGTATCTCGTTTATTTACTAACCAACATATAAAAAATAATGGCACCTATGGTCTTGAGATTTACCATTAAAAATTTTTTTTTTACGAATAAAAAAAATCCTTGATAACTGTCTATTGGCGGTCTTGCTTAGCTTGGGGGCAATGAAAACCCCACCTTTTTCTAGACTGCTTTAACCCATTTAGACCTGAAACTATTTTTGTCACAATTTTTTATGAAATTTTTTGTTATTTATAGAATCAAGGACGTTAGTAAATCACCTAAAAAATACGTTAACAATTTTTTTGAGTCCTACTGTCCCACATAGGGGTCACTATAATTCAACGAAAAAAAAATGCAACACTAATATTAAAATCACTGATAATATTGAACTAGAATGCTAAGTGGAAGCCTTTATCAATGATCTTAATTTAAAATAAATAAAAAAATTATGAAAAAAACACTTATATTACCTCCTCGATGACATCATGGAAAAAATAAAAAAATTAACACTGATTTAAACTGCGTCTATATTCACTCTCTGACAAATTTCAGAAAACTGATTACGTTTATATGAATCATTATACCTTCCTCTTGGACATTAAGATAAATTTGTAACATTATACTTATTGGGTTCCTTAGTACATTTTTTATAAAACACTGTCCCATATGTGGGACGGTAGGTCTAAATGGGTTAAAGACTATTGAATCTTTTTTCAGTCCAGCCAACTCTACCGATTTTTTCAACAAGCTAAACCGCGATTTTAAGATTGTTAGTGTGATAAAAATACGGATGAATTTACGATTATGTACGCGAACAAATGCTTTCATTGTACCCCTACCATTGTACCACTGTCTCGGCTTATGTATTATAATTGTCATTGTTTCCATCACCTAAACCAATAAACGTCGGCCCAAATTAAACAGTAGTAGGGTATGTTAGTTTTCTACCCCGATCATTATTTATTAGTAATTACTACCACCCGTGTGGATACCGGTATCCCGCCTCGCCAGGCCCCCACCCCAGACATCCACCCGTCCATCCGCGGTCAGGGTCTCAATGGAGGGGGGGATTAGGGAAAAGAGGGGAGGGGACAGAAAAGCTTGGGGCCAGTTTTGTGAAATTCAAATGCTCCACATAGGGAGCGGAAATGGATTGATGATGATGTTAAATAACAATGGTTCACAGTTTTAAAAACGCTGTACAATAAACATGATCTTTTTAGCTGAAGGCAATCATCATTAGAACAATTATTGTTCTTTAGTTGGATATAAAAGTATACAATATTCAATAATTTAAAGTGACAGTTGTACGCCTTGTACAAACAACCTCTTTAATAAAAATGAATTAAGATGAAGGTTACGTTAGACTTTATTTCGGTTTAATGGACTGGGGACCAATTTTTTTAAATGTATTTTAGATGGTAGTTTACATATTAAATACGATTTTTTTTTTATTTTAATCATTATTATGTCTATAATGATTTTTTTAAATATCGTAATCGCGATTTCCCGCCAAAAACGGTCATAATTTGGAAGGATCCGCCATTTAATATTTTTACCAAGTTTTATTGTAAGTAGCGCCTAAAATAGAAAAAGTACATAGCCACTTCTCAAGATTCTACTCATTAACTATATATTCAATACGACCCTTTTTGTGCGCTTAGGAGACGGGTGCTTTTAAAGCATCCGTTTGCAGTCAATCCGTTTTTAAAATTTTTTTACGAGGAATCTTGAATTGTTTTTATTTTTCACAGAAAAATTTCAAATGTTCATTACACAAAAAAAAAACGGAATTAAAAATATAGGACATTTTTTCCATTATGCAGTAGTAAATGGCATGGTTAAATAATGAAGGCCGATTAAAATAGAACAGTATTTTTTATTAGTTTTAATTTATCAAATACCTTGAAACTGATTGACCCCGTACACTTTAAAATTCGCCTTCGTAAAATATTATATTACATACTATTATTTTAAGTTTAATTTTTAGCTAAAGATTGATGCCTGCTTGCCTCCATGTAACAAATTATCAAGATTCACTTTACTAGAGAGGTTATTAACATATTATATACATCGATTATTATTTAACACAAAATAAAATAAAAACGTATAATTTTCATTTGATTTATATTTTGGTGGAATTCCATAATTAAATTATATGAATATAACTAATAAAAGTTAAATAAAAATACTTGGTAGGTACACTTCCACTTTTTTTTGACAGACTACAGTTTTCTGAACAAGAAACTGCACAAAGAGCGCATAAAGCTAATAACCGAAATACTTTTTTAAGAAAACCTTATTTGCATGAACATTATACCGCCATTATGTTATTTTCTCATGCTCGTACATAAAACGGATGATCGATGGCCATTTAGTATGACAAAAGAGTCTTTGTTGTTTGTTATTATGTTGTTATTCAGTTCGTTGTTATTCATTGTTAACTCAGTGCATTGGGAAACTACTTCTCTGTTGTTATGCGTTGACCAGGCAGAAGAAAGTTTCAAATAGTTTCGGGTTTTTCACAAAATTTTACTAAACTAAAAAAATGTTGGTGTTTTGAAAATAAAATCACATGTATTTATTTTGTTTATTATATAAATCTTAGAGCCTTACACCCCCTACCTCATTATTATTATTATTAAGAGTCACAAAGATTGGAAAAAGCTATCGCATATCTTCTAGGGTTTTTAGACCAACATTTTTTGGGTTTTTAATTAATAACTAAAGGTGCCATCGATATAAAAACAACAAGTAAAAAAACGGAAAGGACGAAATAAGATTGATTTCTGATGAAATGCGATCTCTCAGGCGAATGTGTGGAAAAACCCATGCATGATAGGTGCAATAATGTCGAAATTAGAGCAGAATGCAAGTCTGAGATGAGCATTATTGACAAAACTAAGAAAGGTCTTTTACGATGGTGCGGTCATGTGGAGCGAATGAATGGTGGAACAGCTTAAATAATTTACGATGCGAGTGTGTCTGGATGTAGAAGTCGAGGAAGGCCGAAAATGACATGGCATGATCAAGTACATCAAATACTTGATGGTAATGTAAAAGTCGGAAAAATCGACGTTCGTGCATGAGAGAAGACGAATGAAAGTGGAAGAAGCAAGGGAAGTATGCCAGGACATAGTGGTGTGACGTTCTATCCTCTCTGCCTACTACTTCAAGGAAATGGCGTGATGGTTAGTTACTAAGCAAATAAAGAGCACAACAAAGTATTTGGTGACTTTTAAACAGCGGATAATCTACTTAGGAACGACCGTCGATACTAAATATAATTTTAATAATTTATTTTCAACATTTTTTATGTATCTAAATACTTGTAGACAAAACTGGATTTTACCCATGGAAGGCTTGCACGCAATACACTTGACCTCTCAACAGAGACGAGAAGTTTGGAAGGGAATCGGACATCTAGTGTAATGTTGTAAAACATCATGTGGCCATTTAACCCAACCAATGACGGCCCGTTCTGGGATATTTTAAGTAACAACTGTACACAATGCTTATTTATGAAAATCTACGTCTGTTCTAAGTTTTGATAGGTTTTTCTAATGTCAATTTTCTTAGAGATTTATTTTAATATAAATATGCTTTACATTAATGAAATCGTGATTATATTAATTAAGAATAAGTTTAGTAATAATAAAATTTATTCAACCACTATTATGCAATTTGTGAAAACGTTTTCCGTATGAAAGTTTACGACCAAAAATATTATAAATAAACATATCACGTAGAGTTGGAATATTATAAACATAAATAAACACGATATAAAGTTAACTACTCAATGAATATTTAAATAAATAAAGTGCTATTTCACTCCGTACAGTTACGTAATCATAAAACGAAAAGTTATGATTTTATATTGAAAGAGAAAAATGTTGAATCTTTTATTTGTGACTCTCTAAATTGTGATCATTCAAAATTCAATCGATTTTGTGTTACGTAAAGTTAATTTAAAAATTCTAGCTGTGAATATTCAATGATAGACAAATATTAAATGTTAGACTAGAAATTGTAATGTAAATAGTGAAATTTAAATAAAATACCAGTGTTAAGAGCTATGCAAATTGGATTGACATGGTGTAAAAAGAAAAGTATATTTTTGGAAAAGAAGAAACGTCTATGTTACTCAGGAACACAAGATGCGACTTATCAGGTATGTATTTTTTTATGTATCAGTTTATTAATTTCTTTTATGCAGTAACATAACTCGTAATACAACCCGAAACCGGTGAATCTACAAATTATTATTTAGAGTTGAATGTGTAATATGTCTTTTGAATCTGAACTTGAAAAAAACTTTTTTTTTTTTGTAAATTTTTTCATAAATTCGGTATATTAAGGCGATCCATCCAGCGTGGAGCAAAAAAAGGCAGTTTTCAAACTAAACTTTAGAGTCCAATAATAAGCTTAACATAAAATTTTGAAAACCTTATGAAAGATTGAACATTTATCTAGTTGGTTGATGAAATAAAAATATTAAAAAAAATAATTATTTGACAAAAAAAATTTGAAGGAAAAGTGCATTTTTCGTTTTTTTCAACATTGTTCTTTATTGTTCTTATTGCAGGATGAGTTGAGGTTTTTTTTTTAAATTATCTGATTTTCGTAAATTCGAATTAAATTGTTGAAACTTAATCGCTTTTTCTTATACATATTACTTTAAAAAATGTTTTTTTTTTTACATTTCTATATACAACACGTATTTTTCAATCAAGTGCTTTTTTTTTCAAAAATTGCTAAAATATTATTGCAACTCATATTATAAAATCATGTATTTTCATTGAAAATCAATTATATACAAAGCGTACGTTTTGCGTTCTCTAAAGTTTAGTTTGAAAACTGCCTTTTTTTTCTCCGCGCTGGATGGATCGCCTTAAGTAAAGTTTCACATATATTCTTATTAAAATGCGTTTTTTTTAAATTTTATTTTCTCTGTGGATAGTTTGACTGAATCAGTTATATTTAATAACAAACTTGCAAAAATTTATATAACTTGTTACTCAATTTTCTCGAAAACTATGGGTCAAATCAAAATTTTTTACTCTTTACAATCTGCTCCAAATGAGAAGTAGATTCACTGGTTTCCCGCTTATACATCGAGTTTTGTCACACCATGTATAGGACAGAAAACTGTACAGTTTCTCGTCCAGTTTGCAAACTGTCCCGTGTAATAAAAAAACTGGATAGAATGGTAATTTTTAAATATTTTAATTTGATTTATTTTATACTTATTATAAGTTTTTATGTAAAAGTTTAAGTGAGTGTTGATACATTGAATGCATTTAAAAACGTTAAAAACAAATAACATATTACCATTATCAGCTATATTAACAATTTCCTGTGTGTAAACATACGACAATAACTAGATTTCGCTTTAAAAATTATACATATTTAGCGTGTCTTTTGACAGCCTGTACCATGTAAATTGCGCATTAGGGAAACAATTTTGCCTTAAAAATTATCTTCTAACTGTGGGATAATTAATGCAAAAACGCACTAGTTCCTTTTTGTTCGCAAAGGACAAAAACCTGAAGCAGCGAAGACAACCATAAATTTTACCATAAACTATTACTACTTTCCCTTATCCGCACCTAATGGTGCAAAGGGCAAAACGTAAGATGATCAGCCTTACGCCTCACTGCCAGTCCAAGGTATCAAACATGAAATATTAATTTGAAACCACGTGTAAATAAATATTTCATGTTGGCCCCCTACGGGAATCAAACCCGCGACCTCATGCACAGTAGCCAAACTCGCTAACACTAAGAGACAAATTCTACAATATTTTTATAATTAAGTAAAATGAATACTGTAAATTATTTGATAAGGGAGAGTCCTAAATTTGGCGTTCTATCAGAACTAATTTTTATTTTATTTAACTGTTTTCTGGAAGCAGTTTTTCGGGTTTGTTACAAAATCATATTTACACTGATATTTATTTTGACCTGCACATACATGTGGGTTTTTTAAAAATATAATAAAAATGTTCCCTCACTGGGATATCCGAGGGAAACAATTTTACATTGTTTATAAGGGGCTATATCCTACAAACAATCTTAATTTACGTAATACAACATAAATATACATTTTCAAATAATGGCGATCTCTCAGGCGAGTTTGTGGTAAGACTATGTATGATAGGTGTACAAATGTCGAAATAAGAGCAGAGTGCAAGGCTGAGATAAGCATTATCGACAAAATATAAGAAAGGGCTTTTACGATGTTTTTGGTCATGTGGAGCGAATGAGTGATGAAAGAACGACTAAAAGAAGTTTAAATGCAAGTGTGCCTGGATGTAGAAGCCGCGGAAGGCCGAGAAAGACATGGCATGACCATGAACAAGTACGTCAAGTAGTTGAAAGTGGACATGTGAAAAGTCGGAATAATCGGCGTATGTGCATGAGAAGATGTATGAATGTGAGGAAGCAAAGGAAGTCTGTCAGGACAGAGTGGTATGGCGTTCTATTCTCTCTGCCTGCCCCTACGGGGAAATGGCGTGATGGTTAGTTAGTTAGTTAGTTAGTTACAAATAATATGTAAAGGTATGTGGTCTGAATTAAAAGTCAAAAGACTATCTGCTTGGCCTGATCCTTTTTCTCCATTTGTGTACGACCCACCTCCATTATCCATTTTTTGATGGCTAGTTTGTATGCTGGGTTTTTATCGAGTGTTCTGATGGACAATGGAAGTAATTGATAAGGCTTCTTAGGCCAAAAGTAGTGCGAATTTTTGGAGGCTTTTGAAGCTTCATGTGTTCCTAGTTTTGTGTCTAATTGATGGTATATCATTTGGTTCTGTAGAATATGTTTTATATGCATATATTACTTAAGCGATTGTACGCTTTTTATCTTTTATTAACGATCAATCGACCCGGTCTAATCGTACCTAGATGAAGTAACTGTCAACAGGCGCCAATCCTTAAGTAAGGCCGTCTACCAGCGCCAACCAGTCAAAACCAAACACTATCTCTGGATCGAAAACGTCCATTTACCGCTTTAAATTATATCAGAGTGTTATTAAAAAACAGTTTGGCCACGGCTTATGCAATGATATATTACGAGATTACGAGTTACGACACTCGTCTCGCCCGCGCCGAGCACAAAACAGAGTTACGATTGTTCACTTCACGTGCCAACGAAGCGCGGCCATTTTGCAACGGTGGAGTAATGGATAATTTCAGTGTCTTGATCAGGGACGTGAACCTGGAGGTCTGGGTTCTATTTCCTAACTGCACGGTTTAGACAATGACCAAGGTGACAATGAACCCACGTTTTCAGTTTTTAAATAATTTTTTAAACATTTTATCAAAATTTTTTATTTATTGTATTTTTCACTATTTTTTTAACATTTTTTAACATAAAATAATAATAATAATAAACGGGTGATGGCCCAGTGGGTAGCGTCGCGGTCTCTGAGTCCAGAGATCGTCGGTTCGAAATCCCACTTCGACACGACTCGAATAAAGCCTAAGCGGCTTGTGCTTGAAAATAATATTCACAAATTGAAATATGTGCAAATATCATGAGATTGCATAGATTTCTTTTTAAATTAAAAAAAAACATTTATATAAAAATAAAAAAATAAAAGTACAGAAAAAATTCAATACAACTTAAGATAAACAATAATTTGAGAAAAATCCAAGCACATTTATTAACTACTTTTGCTACTCTCCCTTATCCGCACCCAGTGGTGCATTAGGGCACTGCAGTGTTACACCAAATGCAGTGAATCTTGATCATTTGTTACATGAAGGCAAGATGATCAGTCTTACGCTTCAGCGCCAGTCCAAGGTATCACATGTGAAATACATTTTTGTGATAATCACATTTAAAGAAATCAGATTTATTTAGTAGGCATTATCAAATAGAGTGCTATTATGTTCCGTGGAAATTGGCGGCCTCCGTAGCGTAACGGCTAAGACGCTGGACTCACGATACCGAGGTTCCGGGTTCGATTCCCGGTAAATGATCAAGAATCACTGCACTCGGTGTACTCGGGGTACCGGTCTCCACACGGGTGGTTGTAATTACTAATAAATAATGGTCGGGGTAGAAACTAACATCCCTACCACTGTTAATTTGGGCCGACTCTGGTTTGGTTTGGGTGATGGAAACAATGACAATTATAATACACTAGCTGATACCCGTCGCGTTGCTGCCGCAGAAGAAACAGGTGATTCTAGAAATATCGATTGAAGTTTGAAAGATTTATCTCGTTTCTTTGGGAAGTGGTAATAGAAGGAATGCTTTGTATTTTCTTTCTGATGATAAATTCATTTATGAAAATTGAATAACTCGTATAATGTGTATACTCGTATGTATAAAAGTATAGTGTAAATGTTATTTATCTTATTTTGGTGACTTTATTTTTCAAGTGCTTCATGGTAGGTATTTATAATATATTTTTTGTTTATCCGTCTTTGGCATAAACAATTAAATTTCTTGTCTGTCCGACTCGTAAATTTTAAAATGAGGACTTCTATTACCCTTGAAAAAGACACCCAGGGATTTTTTTTTTTTTTTTAATGTGTGTGGCAGGTCCGACGCATGAATGGAATTTACTCTTAGATGAAAAAAAGGTGCGTCCGTCAAGTTGGATTTCAAATATAAACTCAATATTCGAAAACAGGTCACCCAAAACCCTTTAAACGATACCAATCTTTATTTTATGAAAAAGATGTGCGTCCGCCATCTTGGATTAAAAAATAAACGCTAAATTCAAAATCAGGACGTTCCCCGTATCGTTTAAAAACGATACCCATCTTCATTTTATGAAAAAAATGTGTGTCCGCCATCTTGGATTTCAAAATAAACTCTTAATTCAAAATCAGGACGCCCATACGCCCTAAAAACGATACCCATCTTCATTTTAATGAAAAAAAGGTGCGTCCGCCATCTTGGATATCAAAAATAAACTTTAAATTTGAAATCAGTACGCGAATACGCCCTAAAAAACGATGCATAACCTTCATTTTTATGAAAAAAATGTGTGTCCGCCATCTTGAATTTACGAATAAACTCTGAATTCGAAATCAGGACGCCCATACGCCCTAAAAACGATACCCATCTTCATTTTATGTAAAAAAAGGTGCGTCCGCACCCATCTTGGATATCAAAATAAACTTTAAATTTGAAATCAGGACGCCCATACACCCTAAAAACGATACTCATCTTCATTTTATGAAAAAAAAGATGCGTCCGCCATCTTGGATTTCAAAAAAACCTCTTAATTCGAAATCAGAGCCCCCAAGAACCATTAAAAACGATACCCATCTTCACTTTATGAGAAAAAGGGACGACCGCCATTTTGGAATAAAAAATAAACGCTAGATTCGAAATCAGGGCCCCCCAAAACCATTAAAACGGTACCCATCTTCATTTTCTGAAAAAAAAGGGACGATCGCCATTTTGGATTTAAAAATATAACGCTAGATTCGAAATCAGGGCCCCTAAAAAACCTTTAAAAACGATACCCAACATCCTTTGTATGAAAAAAAATGCGTCCGCCATGTTGGATTTAAAAAAAAGCTTAATTCGAAATCAGGACCCTTAAAACGATACCCAACTTTATTTTATGAAAAAAAAGTTGCGTCCGCCATCTTGGATTTAAAAATAAACGCTAAATTCGAAATCAGGACCCTTAAAAACCCTTAAAACGATACTCAACTTTATTTTATGAAAAAAAAGTTGCGTCCGCCATCTTGGATTTAAAAAAAAACGCTAAATTCGAAATCAGGGACCTTAAAAAACCCTTAAAACGATACTCAACATTATTTTATGAAAAAAAACGTTGCGTCCGCTATCTTGGATTAAAAATAAACGCTAAATTCGAAATCAGCACCCTTAAAAACCCTTAAAACGATACCCTACTTTACTTTATAAAAAAAAGGTACGCCCGCCATTTTGGAATTTAAAAAATCCATACGCTGTGCATGGGAAGCAATTCTGTAGAAGAAAGTAATGGTGATGATAATTATTAAATTTAAAAAAAAAGAAAACTCATTCGGCATTATACAAATAGAATATATATTTTTCGGGAATTGTGCGAGTCCATATGATCCAAGGTACTTTTCTTTAACTAATTCATTGTCTGTTAATTATTTTATTCGATAGCCATAAAAAATATATAACAGCGTAAACTTAAAATATTCTATAGTAAAAAATTATGTTTTGAAAACGTTATAACTTTTTTATTTTCCCAGCTAGAAACGATTTTTAGGTGTCGTTGAGCTTGGAATTTTGTCTTCTTTCTATTTATTGAAAAAAACAGAGCTCTGCAGAGTTATTCTCGATCAGGAGAAGTCCTTGTCAAACGATTTTTTTTCTCATAGAGAAAAACTTACAATGATGCTAATGCGTAAATCTGGAACAAAAAAAAACATTTTCGGAGGTAAAAAATAGCTCAAAACCAATTCACGGCACTTATTTATTTTGTAAAAAGTCCGAATCGGGGTGTTAATAAATTATAAAATGTATATGAAAGTTCGAGGTGTCAAAAAATAAATTGTATACTCATGATGAAAACGACATTAGCGCCTTTTACTGTACAGCATTATTTGACGGCATTTTTATAAGCTTTATGTACGGTACTATCGGTTACATGCCGTATCTAAAATTCACCCGGAACTGTCACTAAATTATATCAAATACACAAATACAAAAATTATTAAATGGATGTTATAATGCAGGAACCTTCCCAGGAGTGAATAAAACAACCCTCTAGAACAACTTATTGCAATCGGATAAGCGGTTTACGAATCCATTGAGGACATACATACAAACATACAAACTTACATTCATTTTTATATATATAGACAAGCCGAGACGGTGGTAGGGGTACAATGAAAGCATTTGTTCGCGTACATAATCGTAAATTCATCCGTATTTTTATCACACTAACAATCTTAAAATCGCGGTTTAGCTTGTTGAAAAAATCGGTACAGTTGGCTGGACTGAAAAAAGACTTTAAAGCAGTCTAGGGAAAGGGTGGGGCTTTCATTGCACTCGGTGTACCGATGCAGTGCCCTATGCACCGTTGGGTGCGGCTAAGTGAAAGTAGTAGTAGTAGTAAAAAAAAATCTAAGTAACTAACTAACCATCACGCCATTTCCCCGAAGGAGTAGGCAGAGAGGATAGAACGCCACACCACTCTGTCCTGGCACACTTGTCTTGCTTCCTCCACATTCATACATCTTCTCATGCACGCACGTAGATTATTCCGACTTCTTACATGCCCACTTTCAAGCACTGGTTTTTACTTGATCATGTCATGTCTTTCTCGGCCTTCCTCGATTTCTACATCCAGGCACAGTCGCGTAATATATTTTTTTAGCCGTTCTTTCATCATCCATTCGCTCTACATGACCGAACCATCGTAAAAGACCTTTTCTTAATTTTGTCGATAATGCTTATCTCAGCCTTGCACTTCTAATTTCGACATTTGTACACCTATCATACATAGTCTTACCATTTAAAAATTTAAATTAAAAAAATAGCTGTTATGTAAAAAATCTACGTTAATTCGTACTCTATTGTTAAGGATAAACGTGCAAATCTGTAGGTTCATTCGATTTGAACGAAAACGTGATATTATTTGAAACTTCAAGACGAATAAAAAAAGCTGTTAGCTAGAAGCGACTACGTGACCTGAAATATTTAATACCGCATTTAAGAAAAGCTTAAATCTTTGTAACAATACGAGACTTTACAGCAGGTCTGAAATGAAAAGAAATGTATCAATAGCAATGATCAAAAGCAGCATGAGATTGAGAAAGAGTGACTAATTTTGAGCCAATTCAGCCGTTTACAAGTCAAATTTCCCGTGAAATACGAGCCAAAGATAAAGAGATATTTGCAAAGCCAAGCGACAAATCGTACATCGGATGTTCGCTAAACTTTCTATTTGCAAAAAAACTATGTACAATCTTTACTAAGGATTAAGCAAGCGATATCTCAATAGAGACACAGAAGATATCGAGGCATAATCGGCAGAACCACGTAAACGTCATTATTTATTAACTGTATTTTTTCATGAAAAAAGTGTTCCTTTACCACGTGACTCGCAACCGCTTCCCATACAAACGTATTCCTCGATTTTCTCCCTGAATTTTAACACTAGAGCAATGAATTTTTCACACATTTTAGATATCGACCAGATGCGTGTTTTATATCATCTTATTTTTTAAATCATTTATATATCTCCTTTAACAAATAAAATATTTTAAAAATACGACGATGCAAACACGCATCTGGTCGATGTCTAAGATGTGTGAAAAAATCATTGCTCTAGTGTTTAATTCCAGGAAGAAAATCGAGGAATACGTTTGAATGGGAAGCGGCCGCGAGTCACGTGGTGGTGTATGCTCTTAATGTAAAGTAGAAAAAACTAAAATTTTGTCATGAATTCTAAAAAAAGTCTAATTAAGTTGGATACTGCAACTTAGATGTTCAGTTTGTAAATTAGTTTACTAGTTTGAATATTAGTATGCCGTATGTTGTCAATCGGATGAAGCTTAGCGTCTAAACCAGATTTAAAAAAGTCTAAACTTCTTTATTGATCGAAGGTAAGGTTTCTCCCTGAAGCTCAATCACAGATAATTATCGACGTAGTTAAAAACGTGCTAATCACGTGCTAACGCTGACGTTTTGAGCGATCACAATGACATACCGTTCAATACCGCGATCGCCGAGCCGAGCATTGACGATCTGAGCCGAGCGGAGCCGATCTACGCCATATCGCGGCCGTACGTCAAACGTCAAATAATCGCGCTTGTCGGATTTTTTATTATGTCGACTGCTTTTCTCAATATTTGGCTTGCCGAAAACCGGGCTAAATTATAATAAAGATTGAATGAATATATGTGCGAATAAGATATATCTCGGGAAATGGCTCGCGACTAGTATGCGCTCGTTTAATAATCCCGATCGATAACTTTAAACGTGTTCCCATGTGATCGCGAAAAAACGTTAAACATCCATGGGTAAGAAATCGTTATCACGTCGCTTATTACCGAGTCGCTAGTGATCTGTGATCGAGCAACTGGTAAAAAGCTAAAACTCGCCCCCGTTACAATTGACGACCGATCGAGACAATAAACACTCGGGAGAAAGCGTGTGGGAATAGCATCGACAGTGGTAGATCGCGATTGTCATGCTTTATGCAATGGTTTATGGTTGTAGACGTTTATTCTATGATTCTAATTCTATCCTATACCAGTGGTAGCCAACAGGTCGATCCCAGCGATCATGCCGCGCCAAGACAAAGGAACAAGTTACAGAAATCAATTTGAAGATGGTGGATGAAAGCGTTATGTATAAAAAATAAAACTAGCTAACCATCACGCCACTTAGGCAGAGAGGATAGAACGCCACACCACTCTGTCCTGGCATACTTCCCTTACTTCTTCTACATTCTACATCGACTTCTCACATGCCCACTTTCAAGCACTTGTTTTACTTGATCATGCCATGTCTTTCACGGCCTTCCTCGACTTCTACAGCCAGGCACACTCGCATCATATATTCTTTTAGCCGTTTTTTCATCATCCATTCGGTCTACATGACCGAACCATAGTAAAAATAAAAAGTAAAGATTTCGATTTTATACACTGTTCAATTCTTTCTGATACTTTTTATAATATGCTGTTTGGTTACAGATAAAGCAGAATTCTTCATCCATATGAAAACCTAAATTTTAAAAAATATGCTACTTAACGCCTTCATCCACTAAGGACTTCAATAATTATTTAGTATGAGAAAATAAATGTCACGTAAATTAAATAACGTATATACTCGAATTTTAGTGGTGTTTTTCTTAAATTAAGTTAGAAATTAGCCTGCGACGCCCTTTTGCATATTTTGAATAAATTGTACTACAACACATTGGCCAGAGCACAATAACAGTAAAAAATTACTTTCAATCGAATAAAACTATTCCGAAAAGTAGCCTGCGGCGCTTTTAAGGATTAGAACAAAAAATCAGTCATAAATTATGAACCTGATCGAATGACTCGACGATTCGGCGTGGAAAAGTTGACCATCCCTGCTTAGTCTATTCCCGTCAATGCACCTTGCCTAGAGGGTCTCCTGGCGAGAGTTAAGCCGAAGGTTGAGGTATCGAGCACCAACTTGGTGATATGGAAATGCATGCAATTAATGACAAGGTAATTGACGCGCTAGTCACTCGCAGAACATTCGCTTGTAATCACGGACTGAGAATTAAGTTAGTTGGATAAAAGGCAGAATAAATGTCGGTGATATTTTAGATTCTCCGCCGTGATGTGTAGTGGATAGCGCATTAAGCTACCATGCACGAGGCCGCGGGTTCGATTCTCGACAGGGTCAATACGAAATATTTATTTGAATATGGTTGGTAAAAATATTCAATATTTATGTGATAACGGACTGGCAGCGTAAGACGGAGTCTGGTAAGAATATAAAACAAACGAAATTGTACCTTAAGCACTTAAGGCGATCCATCCAGCCAAACATGATTTCAGAACTGATTTCAAATTTTCAAAACGTACGCTTTGTATATATGATTGATTTTCGAAGAAAATACATGATTTTATAATATTAATTGCAATAATATTTTTAGCAATTTTTGAAGAAAAAAAAGCACTTTAATTGAAAAATACGTGTTGTATATAGAAATGTAAAAAAAAACATCTTTAAAAGTAATATGTATAAGAAAGAGCGATTAAGTTTCAACAATTTAATTCGAAACGGACTCTGAAACAATTTTATTTTACGAAAATCAGATACTTTAAAAAAAACTAACTCATCCTCCAATAAGAACAATAATTGATCTTTAAATAACTATAATTAAAAATATTAGAATATAATATCTAATTACTAAAACTTTGTGTTGAAAATGTTGAAAAAAAACGAAAAATGCACTTTTCCTTGCAATTTTTTAGTCAAATATATATTTTTTAAAATATTTTTATTTCATCTACCAAAAGAGAAAAATGTTCAATCTTTTATATGGTTTTAAAATTTTTATGTTAAGCTTATTATTGGACTCTAAAGTTTAGTTTGAAAACTGCCTTTTTTTGCTCCGCGCTGGATAGATTAGTGAAACTATACAAAAATATCGGTAGTATGATAAATTAAAATAAGACCTTAGGTATTTTTTTAAACGCAATCTTCGAAGCAAATATTTTAAACATCTCATAGTATTTCTAAAATACACTTATTGAATTGTGAGGGACATAATCTGATTATTAAAAAAAACATTGAATTCTTTTGAAGTCCTATCTAAAACAAGCCTTCAAGGTTCACTACTCGGATCTTTTCAAAATTTACTATAATCAAAGATCATTAATTGAAAAATCAAGGAAAATACGCGTAATTAAGTTATTCATACTCGTGGATTAAGAAACAAATAAACTATTACTACACGAATTAAAAAGCTATAGATCATCTGCCTTTTCCGATACAAGATTATAGACAGGTAAGTAAAAAGTATGTAATATACAGAACACGCACGTGATTTGTAATCTGTTGTGTTTGTGAGTAGGAAGCGTTTATAATCCGTGTGTTTACATGATCGTAATAGGCGGGAAGAATATTGGAAGATAATTTTCATAACGTTATGCAATAAGGAACGTTTCCACTTCACAGTAATTGAAAAATATCGTATTTTCTCGATTGTGAGACGCATGTTTTATCCTATTTTGATATATATTTGATATATAAAGACGAGCTTTTATAATACGACTCGCTATCAAAATTACTAGACACATTTAATGATAATTAACTTACAAAATAACAACATCGAATGGCAATTTTCTTGTTAAATAATTTGCAAATACATATACACATTTTTTATAGAATGAATCAAATTAATTAGACTAATAATGCAATATTTTTTTGACATTGTTAAGAACGCATAATTGGGAATATCGTTAACTTTCCTCAGTGTGTATTTATTCATTCATTCATTGTACCATATCCACTCCCTATTGTGGAGCATATGGAATCCACAAACTGCCTCCGACCAAGCAATCGGCCATCAGCTCCCGTTCATCCTCCCAAGTCAAGTCCACGTCCCGCAGCTCTGACGCAAACTGCCGACGAATTGTCAACAGCGGATGCCGAAAACCCGATGCCTTGTAAAATAGGCAAGCATGGCTGAGGCGAAGGCGTTTCGGCTGGCTAGGTCATATACTACGTATGCCTCCCGAGAGCCTTAACCATGCTTTACATTTTATGCACCATTAGATGGAGGAACTTTTAACAGTGATGTGGGTAAGGGCCTTAATGCCTTAACCCATTTAGCCCTCCCACCGAGAGTTGAACACTTCTCACAACGCATCTGATATATTTTTTAATTGCATCCATTAATATTATTAGTGACTCGTGCGTATGTTATTCCACGTGTTAAAAATTAAAAATTAATTAAGATATCCGAGCGTTACCAAAAATATAAATAATTAACGAACCCGATCGTGATTCCGAACCGCTATATAACATTAGGTATGTAGATACAGCATTTTGTCGTGTTGTGATTTATAGTAGCTACCAGTCGAGGAACCGTTAGTTTATTTTCACTAAAATAACGAACCGTTAAATTCTGATTAATTGGACAGAATAATTAATATCTTATTTATAGGTTTAAAAATATGGAGTGTTACTCCGGTGTTAGAACTAAACGAAGGGAGTGTTTTTGGAATCGTAGAAGCTCGGATGTTTTTAATTTTATCTGAAAAGTGTTTGGCAAAAAATTGGCGATTTTGCAGATTTTTAAATTTCTTTGGCCCATAGTTTTCGAGAAAATTGAGTACGAATTCGTTTTATTTTTCTCGATAAACTTTTGCGAATTATTATCAAACGTAAATTTATTTAGTCAAATTACTACAATCCATAATTTTTTTTTTTTTTAAACGTATTTCAATAAGAATTTGTGCAATTTTACTTAATCTACGGTACTAAGGAAACTTTCAAAAGAAGAAAAAAATTTTTTTTTCAAGCTCATTCACATTACACATTTGACTCCAAATATGATGTAGATTCACCAGTTTTCGGGTTGTACTACGAGTTTTGTTACTCCATGTATATTCGAAAATATTTCTCGAGTGGTGAAATCAATATTGACATAACACGCAGACATTAATTTTATTAATAATAAGCTCATGCAAGCACACACATAACATACACGTTGGCCATATCCAATATTCACTATCGGTCGGTGATTACCAAAAATGTCGCAATTGCCTCTTAGTACTCGTATGTGTCCATGGGAGAAATTTCACAGTAAAGACGTCATATTTCACATTTCGCCACACGAAATTGAGATTACTAACTAACTAACTAACTAACCATCACGCCATTTCTTTGTAGGGGTAGGCAGAGAGGATAAAACGCCATACTTGTCTGTCCTGACATACTTTCCTTTGCTTCCTCTACATTCATACATCTTCTCATGCACATAATACGCCGATTATTCCGACTTTTCACATGTCCACTTTCAAGTACTTGCCGTACTTGGTCATACCATGTCTTTCTCGGCCTTCTAGGCTTCAACATCCAGCCACACTTGCACTTAAACTTTTTTTAGCCGTTCTTTCATCACTCATTCGCTCCACATGACCAAACCATCGTAAAAGCCCTTTCTTAATTTTGTCGATAATACTTATCTCAGCCTTGCACTCTGCTCTAATTTCGATATTTGTACACCTATCATACATAGTCTTACCACACATAGATCGCATTTCAACAGAATTCAGTCTACTTTCATCCTTCTTTTTCCAACACCACGCTTCACTTCCATACATAAGGGTTGGTACCAGAACTCCGTTGGGTACTGCCAATTTTGCTTCTTTCGATTTTGCCACTATCGATTACAAGACACCATTAACTCGGTTTCCGGCACTAACCCTTCTTTCAATATCCTTATCCACATTTCCTTATCTTGTAAACATACTTCCCAAATATACTGATACTATAATATTACTGTTTTTATTTTATGACTTTTCATTTTCCTTACTTGAAAGTGTGTTCTCGTGAAAAGGGGAATAAACGGCGTGCGTGCATGAGAAGATGTACGAATGTGGAGGAAGCAAAGAAAGTGTCCCTTTACAATATCAAACAATCCATTTAACGCCTTCCTCAATCCTATTCCCTTTTTTCCCCTAATCCCCCCTCCATTGAGACCCTGACCGCGAATGCACGGGTGGATGTTCTGGGGGGGGACCTGGCAAGGCGGGATGCCGGTCTCCACACGGTGGACACTTACTAATAGAATAATGATCGGTGTAGAAATTAACATACCCTACCACTGTTAATTAGGGCCGACTCTGGTTGGTTTGGGTGATGAAAACAATGACAATTATAATACATAAGCCGAGACAGTGGTAGGGGCAATGAAATTCATGCGTATTTTTATCACACTAACAATCTTAAAATCACGGTTTTAGCTTGTTTAAAAAAATCGGCAATAGTTGGCTGGACTGAAAAAATAACCTAAAATAGTCTTAAAAGCAGTCTGGAAGGGTGGGATATTGCTTTCATTGTCTATCCCATTCCCGGTTGTCACTTTAATTTTTAAGCTTTCTCTTCCCAGCAATACTCGGTACAATAAATGATTATCACTAAAATAACTAAGGGTTGATTGGAAGATATTGCCTAAAAGCAATATGCCCGCCCTTGTACACTTGCTATGTAATTGAGCATAAAGTTTTAAATAAATAAAGTGTGCCTGGACAGAGTGGTGTCCGTTCTATCCTCTCTGCCTACCCTTTCGGAGAAATGGCGACATAGTTATTTATTTAGTTAAGTAAAATGCGTCCTGAACGTTCACTGCTGATAATCCATCGAGAATTTGCGTCGGAGCTGCGGGACGTGGACTTGACTTGGGGGCGTACTCGATTTCATTGACAATACTAACCTATTCCTTCTGATGAATGTTCTGCGAATTTTGCAAATTTCACACACGTGTAAATGTTTTTTTGCAAGAACTCTTAAGTTTTTATTTCGGAGTCTAGGTTTACAAAATACATTTCCGATTTGTTGGTTTGATACCAATGGATACCTTCGTGAATTACGTCAACTACCTTCTCCGATACAAGGAAGTTACTAGGTAAGTAGTAGATGAGCGAGCACGGTGTATGCGGGTTGCGCAAATTAAAGAAAGCGGGGCCGCATCTGCTACAATTGCAACCTTACCATCGTGCGCTGCGACTTTACTATCGTGTGCTGCAGCTCTACTATCGTGTGCTACATCTTTACTGTCATGTGCTTCATCTTTACTGTCATGTGCTACAACTTGATTATCGTGCGCTGCAACTTTACAATCGTGTGCTACATCTTTACTGTCATGTGCTACATCTTTGCTGTCATGTGCTACAACTTTACTATCGTGCGCTACATCTTTACAATCGTGTGCTACATCTTTACTGTCATGTGCTGCAACTTTACTATCGTGTGTTGCATTTTTACTGTCATGTGCTGCAACTTTACTATCATGTTCTACAACTTAATCATGTGCTACAACTTTACTATCGTGTGCTGCAACTTTACTATTGTCTGCTACGCTGCATCCTTACAGTCGTGCGCTACAAGATTCTTATCTTTGCTATCGTGCTCTGCAACTTCACTAAATTATACCGCAACTTTACCATTGTGCACTGCAATATTCGTAACTTTACTATAGTGCACTGCACTTTACAATCATACGCTGCAACTTTACTATTCAATTCGAATTTATTATTGTGCGCTGCCATTTTACTATCGTTCAAAAATGATACCCATTCGGAACACATTAAAAACTCGTAACATCTGTAAATCATTGTTTTAATTTGTCCTCTCTTGTGTGTATTCTTTAATAGGTAATTATGACAATAGTAAACAAAACAATTTTATTTCTACAATTTGACATCTCAACAGAAACGAGAAATTTGGAAGGGAATATGGATATCTAGGCGTTTACAAGGCTTGACCTGTCATTGGGGGTTAAGTGGCCACTTGATGTATTACAACATTCCCCATTTCACCTAGTATTTGATATCCATATCCGCCAATATACAGTAAAAATTTGTTTCACATGTAAACTCTCTGTCATCCATTGAGAAAATTGCTAAGCATTTTAGCAGAAACCTTTATTGATGCAAGTGAGATACTTACCGAATTTTTATCACCTACTAGGAAACGCCTGAAGATGAACATTCACTCCACTTGCAATCATAAAGGTTTCTGCTAAAAATGCTTAGCAATTTTCTCAATGGATGACAGAGAGTTCACATGTGAAGCGTCGCGCCATTTTAACTGTATATTGGCGGATATGGATATCAAATACTAGTGAAAACTTTTGTAATACATCAAGTGGCCACTTAAAACTTTTGTGAGAATAAAAAAAATAATTTAAGGTCAGATTAAAAAGTCATATAACACAATCGTCTCCAAATACGATGTAGATTCGCCAGTTTTCGGGTTGTACTAAGAGTTCTGTTACACCATATATGCACAAAAATATTTTTTTTAAAAAAAAACATACATCGATAACCATCGTTGAACAAACATAATAGATCCACTCGGTAATATAGATAAAAAATTACGCGATCGAAAACATGTCTGCCGTGTTATTAAGGCCAATGATATTCGTAAATAAATAATCGTAAATTCCAGTCTGTGACGCAATGGAGAAATGGACTTATGTCTCAATCCACGAGCTGAAGTCAGCTTAACTACCGACCGGCATCCATTACACTGAGAAAAGTGAATTTCGTAATGTTACTAATAATTCATTTAAATACTGTTAAAAAATAGCGGTACTCAAAATTTTACATAAACTATTCATTCGGCGTCCTGATACATTATTAGTGACATCGAATAACTCGTACTTCGACTACGAATATATATTTTTTAATGTTGTGTTAGAGATTCGTAATTACAGCATCTGTTTTTGGACTGTATTTTGAATGATCAAGAATTACGAACTATTTTATCTTTACATTCGTAATTGCAGTGTCTCTTTTTGGACAGTATTTTGAATGATCAAGAATTACGAACTATTTTATCTCTACATTCGTAATTGCAGCGTCTGTTTTTGGACAGTATTTAGAATGATCGAGAATTGCGAACTATTTTATCTTTACATTCGTAATTGCAGCGTCTCTTTTTGGACAGTATTTTGAATGATCAAGAATTACGAACTTACTTTATATCTCTAAACAAAAAAGCTTCATTGCCGCTCGGCTCTCAAACCCCCTTTTTTTAAACGAATAATTTTGATACGAAAATATGGGTAAATTTAACAAACATAAATTATCAGGTAATAAGCCAAAATTCAATGAAATAACTTCGAAAGATAGTGTATAACGATAAAAAAATTAAAAACTCGCAACTCATTTTAATGTCAAAAACACATTCAAATAAACTATTTCATATCTGATATTTAGGACTGGCGCCGAAGCGTAAGACTGATCACCTTGCCTTCATATAACAAATTATCAAGATTCGATGACCTTGTGTATCAATACAGTGCCCTATGCACCATTGGGTGCGGATAAGGGAGAGAAGTAGTGGTAGTAGTAGTTAAGGGTTACATGGGATTGTAAATTTCAAATAATCATATTTTAACTAATAACTCCTCGCCGGAATAGGTTAATATCCGGTTAAACTACCGGCCGATAGTTGAGCGGATAGAACGGTTGTGGCGTAAACCGCCGGTTGTAGTTAAGTCGTTTTGGACAAAGAGGTAAGGAAGGCGAAAGTGTGACGCCGAAAGGCCGAACGAGAACGAAAACGCAGCTTTGTTACGTCACTGAAACTCGATATTGAAAGGTGTAAATAACAGTTGATCGGGGAGCGAAATTACAAAAAATATAAATATTGAAAAAAAGGTTAACTAAACAATATTTCAAACAGGCTTTTTGTGAATCAACGCGGAGTTATTTTGAAACTGGTCGGCAGAAGAATGTATAAAAAAATAGTCGTTAAAAACAGCGGGTTCTAATTCATAAATATTTATTGTGGTCATTTTGTAAGTGCAATTGGTGCTTTTTATAATGATTCTGGAATTTTGCGTATTATCAGAGCAAAAAATCGAAGCAGTCCATTTTTTTAAATAAGTTATTTTGAAAAAAATCAAAAGAAAAGATAATATTTAAACCACAAAATCATGGAAAAAGTTAGTTTGTGCAAAAACGAATTAATTCACATACATATTTGTTGTTAATGCAATGTTTAGATGTACGGAAATGGCAGAAGTCATTGACCGCATTGCAAAATAAATTACAAAGGTCAATAAATTAACATTTATTACATAATATTATCAATCAACACTCAGTTATAAAATACGTAATAAGTCAGATTCAAGACTCAAAGTCTTACATAATATAAAAGCGGAATACTCAATACAATTGTAAAATAAAGAAAGTTGATAAACCGCTTTAATGTCCCATTACATCATAATAATTGCATCAATGATCCACGGTAAAACTATGACGTAAGTATTTGCTTAGTATGGGCGCAGTTACCTTGATAAACCTTCGCCTACTTGAACTTGAATTCAGAGTACGGTGAATATCAGACAAATAACCGTGACGGTACGGTGAATATCAGACAAATAACCGTGACGGTAACCGGACACTTGACCGTTACAATTGTTGGACACTTGACCGTGTCGATTACCGGACACTTGACCGTGTCGATTACCGGACAAGATTGCAGATCATGGTCAATGTCCAGGGTCAAGTTTGAGAAATGGTTGCTGCGATACGCAACGAGTACCGGGTTTCGTAATTTCAAACATTGCAGTAGCTTGCTGCAATACTAGTGTTTCTAATAATTATAAAGAATAATCCATTATCGAAATCGAACTATTCGATCATGTCGAATCGAAATCGGATAATTCGGTGTCATCCATTATTTGTAAATCACTAACCTAGTAATAGGAATACACATAACTGGTCATGGTCATTCGAAATAACCGATTGATTATTACGGTCGACATAGTTATTTTCAAATAACAGTTTAGATTTTCGAATATTTTTAACGGTTAGTAATAAGTTTTTTTTTTAAATCTATTATTTTTTCGATAACTGGTTAATTAGCAAATCAATCGATTGTTCTTAAGACCGATTGTCATTTATAATTTACGAAATAAGCGATTATGCGCCTCGCTTCTAAAAACACAAATTAATATTGATAAATGGCTTTAAACTTTTACAAATAAATGTTTTTCTGATATACCTACACACATATACGAGTATATACAAAAATGTCTAAATTTCGGAGCTATTTCATATAATTTATTGTCATAGGTGTAGAAGAAAGTGATTTTATAGAATGTTCTCAAACGTCATAAGTCTTAAATAAGCGGTTGAATATATTACATTTGGAGACTGAGTTGTTTTTGATTTCATAGAGCCCATTCTCAAATAAAAAAACAAATAAAAAAATTTTTTTTGATTTTTTTTTTGGGGCCAAAATTGGTTTTCCGCCACGGTTGGGAGGGGTAGAAACGGTTGTTTTCCCCTTATGCAAAGGCCGGGGGGGCCGGGAAATGGAAAAACCCGTTGTATCCCCCAAAAACCTTTTTTTTGCTTAAACCCGTTAAAAACCCCAAAAACTTCGTGAAAAAAAA
>JAGVSP010004710.1:0-31520 GCA_022494985.1 Micrasema minimum
TTTAATCGTAATAAATTATGGAGGTACATCTAAAATTAATTTGACGGTTCAGCTTATGTAAGCCACATTTCACGACCCGGATAAACTTATTAACATTTGGACTGCAAAAACAATTAACACAGCAGCATTTGTCTAAATTGAATTAATACGCCATAAATTTGATTATTTTATGTGTTTTAGATTAAAAATAGAAAATCGGCTGTAATAATGTTAAAGAATTTCTCAGTAAAGTAACGTTTCGTTTGATTTCCTCAAAATATTTTTGGTACACAGAAATTATTACATAAATTTAAATTTAATTCATTACTAAGCCGTAATTAGAAAAAAAATAAATATGTAAATCATTTTATCATTACAGATTGGTTATAAACTTTAATTTTTTAAATCACATGCAAAACATACTTACTAACTAACCATCACGCCATTTCCCCGTAGGGGTAGGCAGAGAGGATAGAACGCCACACCACTCTTTCCTGACATACTTCCTTTGCTTCCTCTACATTCATTATATAAATTTTCTCCTTAATGTTTACTTTACTTTAATCTTAACTTACCCTTCAATATTTTTCTAACTAAGGAAACTTTACTGGTCTATTCACTTATTTTTACTGTCATTACAAATGTTACTATTTTAATGTACTGTTTGTTTCCTAAATAAGAGAGACTTCCCTATCACACTTCATATCTTTATCTAACTCAGCTATAGAAACAAGCCCGAATTTCGCTAGAAAGGCAATTTCCATGGGAATATTAATCCATATTTACTTCATGTTTATGAAATTGGACAGGGTGGGAATATTGCTATGTAGTTGGTCCAAAAAAACAAAACAATTCAAGATTATTTATTTTTTCGTGTTTAACAGCTTCAGAAATAGTCATGACTTTGTAAAAATTGTAAATATTTAGCTAAATATGTGGGTATAGACAATAGAAATCCATGACAGTATTCAGCGGAGCTTGGGGACGCAGAATTGACATAAATGAAGCTTGTGCCGCGTGATGGCGCGTTTTGTGATGCCCATAAAAAATATACATAGAAGAAAAAAACATTATAAATAAATATATTTTATAAACTCAATGTTTGTAGCACTCACTTTGTAGTTTTCCATAATTATGAAATTAAGCAACTTTTGTTTTAAAGTACCTTTTTTATTTTTTAACACGCCAACCGGTTTCGGAGACACTACTCCTTCATCAGGGCTTTGTACCTGGTCAACCACTTCAACATTTTTAGTTAGCGACTTATTAATTAATTTTAAATTATAATTATACAAAGCCCCACAAAAGTTGTTTTTTTTTTTTTTTAATTAAAAAACATTTGAGTTCTTATGATATACTCAAATATTTCCTTTTCGGGCTGCTTTCAAATAGTCGGAAATAACTGTGTCAGAAAGCAGGAAACAAGTTGTGCTGGAGTGGGATTCGAACCTAAAGATTCTAATCCGGAATCACCGAATATACCACTAGACCACAACCCGGTTCAAATTAATTTCATAAGTATTTTAAACGTTACTTTTTATAATACATGATTAGTATAAAATATTTTATATGCAAATGGGTCAAATCATAACGTCTTAAAACTTCCCTGACTCAAGCAGTCATGAACTACAAGAAAAGGTTGACAACCTGACGTATGGGGTAGGAAGGGTTCTGTCATAACCATGAAGAAACCCCTTGCAATTACGTAAAAACCACGGGACATGACAGAAAAAGGAAAAAAGAAAAAGGGCTTCATCTTAATTAGGATCAAAGTTTAAGAAGGCAGGGTATTGTTATTGGACCAAAAGGGATAATTAATTGAGGACGATCAAAATTACAATACATTAAACAGCAATTATTTACATTAATTAAAACAAAATTTCAAAAAAAAAAGTGGGGGACTTTTTTAATAGAGATGACAATTTTGTTTGTTTGTTTGTACATTTTTATTTAGCTATAAAAATAATAAAATTCTTACAGCTAATATATAACATAAACATTTATTATAGCATTAGTATTTTACTTAGCTTGCTTCTGAATTCATTTAATCCGTTTATTTGTTTGACGGTCTCCGGTAGTTCATTATACCTTTTGAATCCTTTGTACATTATGCTGTTCCGAGTACATGTCTTAGATCTATTGATTATCTTTAAATTATTTTTAATTCTGGTGTTATACTCATGGGTGTTGCGGTTAAACTGAACCTTTGTCATAAAATAATCTGGAATTTTGTCAAACTGTATGCATTATTTTAGTGTCAAATGGTTTTAAAGCTGATTTTACATAATGTTTTGGTTTATATGTGTATTTAAACAATATTTTAACATTATGAAAGTAAACTTAAAGTATACTTTTGTTTTAAACTGCTTTTGTTTTTAACTAGAAAGTGAGTGCTACAAACATTGAGTTAATATTTTAACTTGTCAGATATGCATGATTCTTCGTTTATTAGTGTAAATCACTCATTTAAGTTGTCATTTAATGGTAGTATTTGTTTGAACGGATATGGAACGATAATGATGACGAAACACATTAACATAAAAACGAAAAAATAAGAGGTACAATGAATTTATTGAAAAATATCCCTTATGTATGGAAGCGAAGTATGGAGTTGGAAAAAAAGGATGAAAGTAGATTGAATGCTGTTGAAATGCGATCTCTCAGGCGAATGTGAGGTAAAACGATATGTGATAGGTGCACTAATGTTGAAATTAGAGCAGAGTGCAAGGCTGAGAAAAGCATTATCGACAAAATTAAGAAAGGTCTTTTACGATGGTTCGGTCATGTAGAGCGAATGGATGATGAAAGAACGGCTAAAAAAATATATGATGCGACTGTGCCGGGATGTAGAAGTCGAGAAAAGCCGAGAAAGACATGGCATGATCAAGTAAAACAAGTGTTTGATAGTGGGCATGTAAGAAGTCGGAATAACCGTCGTGCGTGCATGAGAAGATGTATGAATGTGGAGGAAGCAAGAGAAGTATGCCAGGACAGAGTGGTGTGGCGTTCTATCCTCTCTGCATACCCCTTCGGAGAAATGGCGAGATGGTTAGTTAGTTAGTTAGTTGTGTTATTATCATTGTGAAAAACATCTAAAATATGAACGTTACTTCTGGGAAATTCAATACAAATTCAATACAATTCAATACATTGCTTCCTGAATTTATTAGTGTAGTAAGTCAAAAATTGGCAGAAACGAACTCTGCATGTTAGCGTTTTTTTTTAGCCATCAGTTTATCTAAATATTTGTCTCAAAATATATCCAACTTTTACGACTCCAGAATAAAGAATGACAGAAATATGAACTAAACAGAATAATATTTCAATGCGTTGTCAAAAATCACATATTCTGACAAAATGCTGTAGTGAATTCGGGGTGCAACATATTATTTTACATGCCTAATATGACTATATTTATAATATGCCTAACAAGCTATAATTCCAGAATAAAAATGAAAAAAAAACCTACGCGCTTTTATTTCTACTGTTATTCTTATTATTATTATGAGTTTGATGTTCTGAATTTGAATGTCGAAAACAATAAATTTTTGTCAAAAATAATGGATTGAAAATAATTGTAATTACGCTAACCAAATTAAAACAAATAACTTTAGAGCGAGTACACATTAGGCGTTTTGAAGCGCGCGCTTTGGTAGAATATAGAGGTCAGTCAAAGAAGTGCGCAACTGTGAGAGTGAAGTGATGTTTCGAAAGAAACTTAAGACCTATATGTTCTCTAAATCTTTTGATTAATTTTGATAACGGTATTTTCACTCTGTGATCTTTATAAAACCATTTTTGTACCTTGGGCATTTGTATAAAAGAACAGTATTTAAAAAATATTTACCAAGATAAACTAGTGTGTCAATTCCGTCAATTTGTAGAAATGTTGCCATACCTGAAAACAAAGAAAAAATACAATTTAACATTAGAGTATGTAAAAAATTATACACTGTACCAAGTACTTTTCTTCATTTGCACCTAAGTGTGCATAGGGCACAACATTTATACACCAAACGCAGGTACTAACTAAGCTCTACCTAGACACTTATAAATTTGTTCGATATTGCCTTTTTTGAGAAAGTATGCAGAAAGAAATGACTAACGACGACGCCATTTTCCCGGAGGGATAGGCAGAGAGAATAGAACGCCGCAACCCACAACATTCTAATGTCCTAGCACACTTATTTTGTTTTCTCCACAATGTGATTTTAGTAGGTATATTTAAGGCCCAGTCATTAAAGGCGCCTTCGTCGGATGACAGTTGACACCAAGGGTTACTGAGTCCGTTGCATCACCTCTGTGTTCCACTAAACCACACATAAAGAGATATTAATAATAAACCTACTGAATAGGCATTATGAAAACGCAGTAATTGTACTTGTATATAAAAAGGGTATTTGCATGAATTAATTAAGTGATATGTGTTTTGGTTGAGTCCCAAAACACTAACATATCATTCTATAATTAATTTTACATTTTTCGCCTCACACTTCTGCTGTTTTAGGCAAAACGCAAGCGATAATATTTATTTAGCTTTAAATCAGGGTGTTCCAAACGAAAATAAAAAATAAAAAAAATTTCTTTTTCCGCCACATTCGCTCTTATGGGGAGCAGTTGGACAGCACTAGATCCTGTCCCAACAAGTCCCGCATCCCTCAGCTCTGTCGAGCACACCCGAAAGTTGTCTACCAAAGCAAAGTTGTTTTTTTTTCCGATACCTACCTATTTAAAAAGTAATAATTTATATACTCGCAGTACCTACTCAACACGCAAGTTTGTATTAAGAATTATGTTTTCCTACATACAAACATACATTCTCAATAAAAATTAATTTGTCTAATACATACATACAAACATAATACAACGTTTCCGGCTTTGTCAAGTCGAGTTACACATATAGAATTTTATTTGTATGACCATCGCAACAGAAGGCCCGTGAAAAGACCATTGTGTGGACCAATTGCACCATGGACGAGAGTACTTTGTACTTCGTGAGGTAGAAATTAGTGGGATAAGGTTCAGGATTGTAGGTGCATTGTACTGGATCAGGGGATTCTCCGCCGCAGGCTAAATTTTTAGAAAACTAAGGCGGTACATCAGGAGTTTGCAAGGTATATTTCGATTTGTTTATTTTTTGCCTGTTTTTTACAGTTTTTTGTGGATTTTTAACTTTATAAAAAGTGGGCGGAATGGACAAATTACGTAACATGACTTTAAAAAGTGTTTTACGTGCTTAAGATAATTTACGAAATTACTCCGAGGTCATCACAAAAAAAAAAGTTTTATTGTTATTGCGTTTACGGTAATACCTGCACTACTTTTGGTAAACCAAATGAAGCGTATCATGATCATTTTATTATACGAAGGTAAGATGATCAGTCATACGCATCAGTCCAAGGTATCATAATTTAGAAAATCGTATTTAAATAAATGTAACCACACGTAAAATTACCACTTTTTACCGTTATAATATAAAGGGTAATTCTTTTTTTGTGAATTAAAAAAAAAAATATATATATTTTTATTTTATTAAATAAATTAAAATTGACTAAACTATGTATGATAGGTGCGTGCACTCATATTGAAATTAGAGCAGAATGCAAGGCTGAGATAAGCATTATCGACAAAATTAGGAAAGGTCTTTTACGTTGGTTCGGTCATGTAGAGCGAATGGCTGATGAAAGAACGGCTAGAAAAATATATGATGCGACTGTGCCTGGATGTGGAAGTCGAGGAAGGCCGAGAAAGACATGGCATGATCAAGTAAAAAAGTGCTTGAAAGTGGGCATGTAAGAAGTCGGAATAATCGACGTGCGTGCATGACGTGTATGAATGTGGAGGAAGCAAGAGAAGTATGCCAGGACAGAGTGGTGTGGCGTTCAATCCTCTCTGCCTACCCCTTCGGGGAAATGGTGTGATGGTTAGTTAGTTAGTTAGTTAAAATTGACTTATATCGCTAGTATCGTGAACTGATAAAACATTTATTTGAAGTGCTCACTATGACACATGGTCGATGTATCGGGTTTCAATGCGTTATAATAATCCATTATATTATTCATACATAAGCAAAAGTAATGAATGCCCAGCCCAGCTAAAGGGTCCTACAGTTAACTGCCAAAGGGAGGAACCTTTCCCATTAAGTCATTAGCCTATTCAGATGTTTCATTCTTTGAAATACTAATCAATGAGTTTTCAGATCGTGATTAATGTGAACTGAACAAAAATAATGAGGCCATGTAATGAACCAATGACGTAAAAAAGTTTTATTTGAAAAATATGTATTATTTTCAAAAATGGTTTCTCACTACTACTACTACTACCACTCTCCTTTATACGCACCGAGTGGTGCGTAGGGCACTGCATTGGTAACTAACTAACTAACCATCGCAGAGAGGATAGAACGCCACACCACTCTGTCCTGGCATACTTCTCTTGCTTCCTCCACATTCATACATCTTCTAATGCACGCACGTCGATTATTCCGACTTCTTACATGCCCACTTCAAGCACTTGTTTTACTTGATCATGCCATGTCTTTCTCGGCCTTCCTCGACTTCTACATCCAGCACAGTCGCATCATATATTTTTTTAGCCGTTCTTTTATCATCCATTCGCTCTACATGATCGAACCAACGTAAAGACCCTTTTAATTTTGTCGATAATGCTTATCTCAGCCTTGCATTCTGCTCTAATTTCAACATTAGTGCACCTATCAGACATAGTTTTACTACACATTCGCCTGAGAGATCGCATTTTTAACTGCATTCAATCTACTTTCATCCTTATTTTTCCAACTCCATACTTCGGCTTCCATACATAAGGGTTGGTACCAGAACTGCATTGGTATCTTCTCCAAATACAGTAAATCTTGATAATTTTTAACAGCAATTTTATCAGTCTTACGTTTCAGCTTTGGCGCTTGTCGCTAAGTGGAATGTGCGAAAAAAAAAAAAAATTATGTCTTTCAGCGCTGAACACAAACCGAAAACCTAAAGGGCAAAACAAAAAGAGAGGTGTGCAAAAAGTATCGGGAGTTGTGAAAGTCATCAATTATTCGTGTAAAGGGCGCGGCGGAACAGGAAGCCGTAATAGCAGTTCAGGATCCACTGTGAGAGATAATTGGAGCCAGGAGTCGCCTTTGATGGCCGCGGGCGACAAAGGAAGTCTGCCTTGTCTGTCAACATTGTTTTTCATTATCGTTCACAGCCACTTTTCTTTTCAAAAGCTGACAGGCGGTGTATTCTACGGTAAAAAAGAGTGACTTTTCGAGAGAAAATTACAGAGAATTGCCGTGTTTTTAAATAGAAAACGACATTTCAGTTCTTTTAATATCCCAAAATATTTAGATTTCGGGCTGCTTTCAAATATTAAGAAATAGCTGTACAAGCAGCTCCACCACTAGACTACAACCCGGTTCTTATTTGTCTGCTTGACAGATATAAAATGTGGACATAATAACCTACGACTATAAAGACACATGATCGTCAAGTCACTATACATAGGTATTCGATAGTCAAAGTCAAAACATTTGACAATCAAAACATTTGTCAGTCAAAACATTTGTCAGTCAAAACATTTGACAATCAAAACATTTTGCAGTCAAAACATTTGACAGTCAAAACATTTGACAATCAAAACATTTTGCAGTCAAAACATTTGACAGTCAAAACATTTGAGTGTCAAAACATTTGACAGTCAAAACATTTGAGAGTCAAAACATTTGACAGTCAAAACATTTGGGAGTCAAAAAATTTGACAGTCAAAACATTTGACAGTCATAACATTTGAGAGTCGACAAATTATTTTACAATCCTGACAATGACTGAAGATGAATTAAACAAATTTTAAAAATCGCCGAACACTCCTCGTAAAGAATGGGTTACAATCCTGACAATGACTGAAGATGAATTAAACAAATTTTAAAAATCGCCGAACACTCCTCGTAAAGAATGGGTTACAATCCTGACAATGACTGAAGATGAATTAAACAAATTTTAAAAATCGCCGAACACTCCTCGTAAAGAATGGGTTACAATCCTGACAATGACTGAAGATGAATTAAACAAATTTTAAAAATCGCCGAACACTCCTCGTAAAGAATGGGTTACAATCCTGACAATGACTGAAGATGAATTAAACAAATTTTAAAAATCGCCGAACACTCCTCGTAAAGAATGGGTTAGTACCTATTGTTAATAAAATCTATATTTATAGCATGTCATCCCTTTTGCGAATTGTTCTGCATTTTGCGTGAACGGCACGGTACGTATAAAATGAGCCTTGACTCTTGAATTGAGGGACAAACTTTCAAACAAAACGCATAAAAATGAAAGTTTAAATTAAAAACGTTTATTATTAGAATACCCCTCCCGTTTTAGTATTTTCCAGGGCTGTCAACATAATGTTATTTGAGAGGACGGGAGAGAAAAAAAGTAAAAATATGATAGGTAACGAGACGTGGTACTACCATTGTATGTAAAGCGACGGGAGGGGTAGGCGAGTGGTGGGAAAGGAGGTTGTACGGGGGTTAATAATTGTTAGTTGTAGTCCCCTGAACACTATGCAGAGAATGGCTGAAAGAACGGAGATGAAAAAGTGTTTGAAGTTCAAATAGAATAAAAGAAAGCGGGAAAATTGTTCCGAAATGAGAGATTACAAGGCTGTGAAATAAATGTACAGGAGCGCAATCACAGATAACTATCGACGTAGTTAAAAACGTGCTAACCACGTGCTAACGCTAACCATTTGACCGATCACAATGAACATACGTTCATACTACGTTCGCGTTGCCGAGCACCATAGATGATAATAAATATCGCGGCTAAACGTCAAACGTCAAATCAAGAAAGTCAACGCACGTGTCGGATTGTTTATTATGTCGACTGCTTTTCTCAATATTTGGCTTGCCGAACGCCGGCTAAATGCAATACGGCACTCGAGAAAGATTGAAAGAAGATATGTGCGAAGAAGATATATCTCGGGAAATGGCTCGCGACTTGATGCGCTCGTTTAATAATCCTGATCGATAACTTTTAACGCGTGTGCCATTGTGATCGCGAAAACGTGAAACATCCATGGTAAGAAATCGTTATCACGTCGCTTATTACCGCGTCGATAGTGATCTGTGATCGAGCTCCAGGTTAGTTTATAAAATGTTATATGTGTTCATTTGAATGCATTTTATTGGAAGGGGTAGTCATAGGGATGAAGTTATAGTAATGGGGAAAAATTTGCACCTGGGAGCAGACTCTAAATATGATGTAGATTCACTGGGTTCCCGCTTGTACATCGAGTTTTGTTACACCATGTATACATATACGTAAAAAAGAAATAACCCTCAAAAAGCGTAATTCGTAATCGCACAACGAAAAAAAAAATATTACAAAGAAAAAATATATTAAATGGACATGGGGTGAATAAATAAAAACATTTTTTTTTTAAATTTCTTTAAAAAATCTTATAAAACATACATGTATTATATTCCCAGGAGTTATAAAAACTCATTTTGGGACCGGTATTATTCACATTTTTAATTACATATTGCACAATCAAAAAGACGAGTAAGAAAGACAATTCAAATTAACACATTCAATCTTAATCCTAAACATCATATCCATCATTGAAAAAACATATTTAAATACAGATCTTTAAGGGCTCTACTATGTATTGCTTTATTTATTTTTATTTCATGGGGTAGATTATTATTATATTGGGATCAAGAAATGTTCTTTAGGGATTTTTTACTGAATTTTGTGGATCGAAATTTTGGAATGTGGAGGTTTTTTGAATTACGTGTATTGTGACCATGAAGCTCAGAGTTAAAATTGTGTTTCAAACTTGTATGTGCTGAATGATTCAATATGGTAAGTATGGTATTTGTGATTTCATTGATAAAAAAATATTTATCATACATACATAACCTTATCAGAGTTCTTTAGGAATAATATTTCCAGCTTTAAGGCAATGTAATTATTATAATAACAGACCAATGCATGTAAAAAATTGTGTATTAAATCGTTCCACTTGTGTTGACAAAACGATCACAGTCCTTATCAAACATAAGTAGAGCTTGTTTACATTGTAAAAGTCGTTTACCTGAAGTTGCCACATGTCACAGAATAGTGTCGCTGTGTAAACAGTAGGTTTTGATTATTTATCAACGAATAATGCGCATTTTATACGGGACGAAAACTGTACAGTTTCTTGTTCAGAAAATTGCAGTCTGTTAAAAGACACTATATATGTATATTTTCAACCGCGATCGAAAGACACTATCGTATGTTTGCACACAGAAAATTGTTAATATAGCTAATAATGTATGTATACGTTATTTGTTACAAATTATATTTTTCTTTGTTATTAAGTCGTGTTTGTGGGCTTTGTGTTGGCGAAGTTTCAGAGCACATTGCTGTGCCCATCTTCAGGGCTGATGAAGGCTCAGTATAATAACCCAGAAAAACATAATATGTATTCTGAAGGAAGTGAAAACTTACGAACTCATGTTTTTTACGTTTTTAAAAGCATTCAATGATTCAATATCTACTTACGTTTACGTTTGTTCTGGCTGGCTAGGCCATATACTACGCATGTCTGCCAAGAGCAACAAGGCATCAGGTTCTGATTGACACTGTTCTCCACTGTTGACAAAATTAATAATTAATTAAATAAAGTTTTTCAACTTAAGAGTAGCAATCGTTCTACAACTGTTGAAAAATTTGGCTTCATTTCGAAAGGAAAAGAGTTCAGGCAATTCGGGAACTTAAATGATTTTCTGCAAAACTGGAATGAATATCGCCAAATAATGAAAAATTTTAATAATTACCGGAGGCCAGTTTAAACAGAGGCGAATAGGGAATGCGATTAACTTTTACTCTTTTTATTTGCGAAAACGAACTTGCTTTATTTGCTTTCAAACTTGGTAGAGAATTTCTCAAGAATTGCTAATACCCAGGGAGTTCAACGTCCATTGTTGAGTTTATGTTTTAATGCTTTCTTTTTCAATTTACTTGTGAAAGAAATCGGCGGCAAATTTCACGCCGCTCTCGAGTCGAAAAATCGGGTCAAAACTTGCATTGTAATTTCGCCACGCTAATAAGAGAAACGGTTTTTTATAGGCAAATTATTGCTGCATTTTATCACGAACGACACCATACTTACCAGTAAAAAAAACCTTAAATAATAAATAAAAGTAGCCTCTATGGAAACATTTGTATTAAAAAACGTAAGAACTTGAAAAACCAGTGCTTGAAAGTGGGCATGTACGGAGTCGGAATAATCGACGTGCGTGCATGAGAAGATGTATGAATGTGGAGGAAGCAAGAGAAGTATGCCAGGACAGAGTGGTGTGGCGTTCTATCGTCTCTGCCTACCCCTTCGGGGAAATGGCATGATGGTTAGTTAGTTAGTTAGTTAAAAACTTTTGGTTATTAATGCAGTATAATTGACACAGATATTTTTTGAGCGCTCTCTTCTGAGTTAAGATCCAAGGGTAAGTTTGCACGAAGCTAGAAAAACAAAATTATAAGAAATAATTTATTTCCCATACTTAAACTTGACAAGGTACAATGCTATGGACTAAGAAACCGTTGTGACAATCCTTAAAATAGAGTACTCTGATTGGTTGGGACCTACCAGTCTAGTAAAAGCTTCACAAGCACCGTGTGCTTACGCCGTATCTCATTATATAAAAAAGGATTTTTGAACATCCTTGGCGCAGAGAAGAATAGTAAGATCAGTCCTCAGTGCGGGTTTCCCCAGTTAGGACAATTTATCTAAATCTAAACTATAAGGAATACAATATTTTGATGTTAAGAGCGTCCACCGCGTGACTCGCGGCCGCTTTCCCAAACAAACGTATTCCTCGATTTTATCCGTGGAATTAAACATTATAGCATTGATTTTTTTACACATTTTAGATATCGATCAGAAGCGTGTTTGTTTCGTCTTATTTTTTAAATAATTTATTTATCTCCTTTAACTAATAAAATATTTTGAGAATATATTCGTACATTCGTCCTGATAAAATATGCGGAATTTGAAAATGTATTTCAGAACACGATTCTAATAGCACTTTTATGCGTGCTGTACCTACCCTACAACTGTTCCAATAATTGGTATTTATTTATTCGTAGTCCTGTTAAAAAAGGGGGGGGAAAAGCTCTTAATGAAAAACACATAAATTGCAGTAACACTTTATTAATATTTGAAGTTCGCTTAGGGCGTTAATAAATACGTTTGTATAAATATAAGTTCTTTTCCGGCTAGTTGAAAGCAGCCATAAAATTTAAATATTTGAGCCATAATATTGAAATATTGAAATATTTTTACTAGAACTCAAAAGTTTTCTTTTTAAAAAAAATTAAAAACCTACAAACCTACAACAAACGTTCAAAAAACAAAATTATACGATTTTATACAAAATTATCCACTTTCTGAATTAAACATAATTCCGCAGTGGTCAATCCCTAATTATTATAGTCGAAAACCAGGAAACTTTATTTTGAGAAAGCAAAAAAGGTTATCCGCACCCAATGGTGCATAGGGCACTGTATTGGTACACCAAGTGCAAATTATCATTGTGGTGTCTGTACACCGCTATATATAGGTAGGAGTGGCGCCGCGCCGACCGTGTAGGTTAATGTAAAAGTCGAGAAAGGTCGAGAAAGACATGGCATGATCAGGAAAAACAAGTGCTTGAAAGTGGGCATGTAGGAGGTCGAAATAATCGAAGTGCGTGCATGAGAAGATGTATGAATGTGAAGGAAGCAAGAGAAGTGTGCCAGGAAAGAGTGGTGTGGCGTTCTATCCTCTCTGCTTACCACTTCGGGGAAATGGCGTGATGGTTAGTTAGTTATCTTTGATGTTCGAAGCACAAACTTTGTAAATCATTTTATTAACTTGAATAAATGAAATTAAACACTTGGTTTTGTGAATCAAAATACAAAGGTTTTAATTTTATTTATTCAAGTTAGTTACTTATTTTTATTACATAAAAGATGATCAGTCTTATGCTTTAAAACCAATCCAAGGTAACACATGAAATATTAATACGAAAATCTTATGTAAATAAATATTCCACGTTGACCCCATACCTACGGGAATCGAACCCGCGTTTTCATGCACGGTAGCCAAATGCGTTACCACTATGCTAAGAGGCGGATACATAAAAACGTAGGTACATTACTTACAAAAATATAAATGAGTAGAACAAAAAACACATTAACTCTAATTTTTAAGCATCTTATTTGATATGTAGACCATTTAAGTATCTAATATAATATGTACACTGCAATAAAAATACATAAATTTTAGCAGTTTATATTTCAAGTCGACAGGTCTCCCCTATCTATGATAAAACAAGCCAAAAAACGAAAAACCTATAAAAAAAATAAGGAAATTAGGTTCATAAATAGTTACGTATATTAATTTTACGATAGGGGTAATAAAAAAACAAACATCCCTTAACGCATGAAAGAAAACAGCCAAATAAAATTATTTACGGGGCTGGTTTAAAAGACCTAACTTAATCACCGAAGCCCATATATCAAATAACCAAATGTTAGAGCGAAACAGATACACGAATGTAGTAAATAATTAGAAGACGGTTTTCTGTTTTTTTTTCTACCTAACTTAGGCAGATGTTTATTGTATTATTTATTTATTTATTTTACTTTTAATTATAATTACAAGGGAAAATAGTTTCCAAACATACAAAACTGTATAAAATATTATAGGTCCTAGTACGCTTTACAATTTAAGTTTAAATATTCGTTAAAAAAAAACTAAAAGTGTAACTTAACTCGAACAAAAACAAAAAACTATAAATATAAGCGACTTGTGTTGTGTGTATAGTTCATAGTGTATAGATTATAGTTTCGTAGTGCAGAACTCCAACAAATGAGTGATTATTGTGTGTGTGTTATCGACTGTATTTAAAATAATATAATATACTTATACCTACCTACGTAAATAAGTTTACGCGCAAAATTGGCGGGAGATTGAGCGTCTCCAAAATATTACCAATACCCGGAACCAGCTAAACAGACTCACATGTGGCACATAGATCACAGATGTTGTCTGAAACAGTCGGCCAGGATGGGCCCCGACAACTGGAGATCCACCACCCCGCACCCCGCACCCAAGTGCTCCCCCGCAGGCCTCGCACCCCGTGCCTCGCACCCCCGTGCCCACGCACCCCGTGCCCCGCTCACCACGCCATGCACTACGGGTGGATCGCCGCATCTAGCGGCCCAGCACCTCGCACCACAGGACCGCAGGGACAGGCGCACTCAAAACAGCCAGCGGCCCCGCACCGCCGCGCACGGGATACTCCATACTCCACACATCACAGCGGCGCGCACCGCAGCGCCTGGTGCACCATCGAATCAGTGGCCTCGCTCATAGCCCCCGCGCCAGCGCCGCTCATTGCAGCCAGCGGCCCATCGCACCACAGCCCCACCGTTATAGACAATCATTATATGTGTAGAGATATATTGTGTATATATGTGTATTATATGTGTATTGACAAAATTATTATACTCGTATGTGTAGAGACTAAGTTTAGTTATAGATACTAAGTTAGTAATAGAGACTAAAGTTAGTTATTATGTATAAAGTAGGTATTTAGTAATAGATGAGTGACGGAAGAACGCCTAATGGCTTCGTTGAGGCTCGCAACCCATCAAGCCGCTTCTTCCGTGTGGGGCGCAAAGAGGAGGAATTCGCAGGAATGCAGAATTGCCACATGGAATGTGAGGGGACGTATGACAGACAAGACGAATGAACTATGTGATGTAATGGAGATGAAATGCCTGGACTTGTTGTGTGTGACTGAGACCTGGAAGAAAGGGAGTGGTTCGATGGAGCACGGTGATTACCCTGGTTCTCTGGTCCGGCCTCCCAAGACGGACAGAGCGTCGCCGGGGCGTAGCCGCGTTCCTATCGCCAAGAATGATAGAGTGTATGAAAGAGTATGAATTTGTTAATGAGAGACTTATGTTTGTCAGATTCAAAGTCGGATTAACTAGATTTCTTCGTAGTATTACTTGTAATCATAGGATATGCTCCTGTTAACTCCGACTGCGAGTCCGAGAAGGATGAGTTTTGGATGAGCCTTATGAATGTAAAGAATGGAAAAAAGGAGAACAAAGAAAAATTAATTCTGGCTGGAGACCTAAAATGGATGGGTGGGGAATAAGAAGAGAGGGGCTAGAGTCAGCCCTAGGTATGTTTTGGAGATGCAAGAGTGAATGATAATGGAAAGAAGACTGGATTGAGGTATGCCTGGAATGGAATCTCTTTGTATCGAATACGTTCTTCGACCCATAAGGGAATCCACCAGTATACATGGGAGAGAGGAAATGAAAGATCATTATCGATTATGTCATCATTGACTCTAGATTGAAGTCTGTAACTGTTGACACCCGTGTGTACAGAGGGGCTGAGAGATGGAATCAGATCACTTCTTAGTGGTATCAAGGGTGATTCTGTTTAAAGGATGGCGGTTCCAAAACACACAAAGTGCAGGCTCCATCTAGGGTCAAAGTTGAAAAACTGCAAAATGCTGACATAAGACATAATTTGAAAGATCGGTGAGTCATAGACCTAAACGAGGAAGACGTTGAATGTTTGGGTATAAATGATAATGTGGGAATGTTTGAAAACAAGGTATGTGTGAGGCGGCGAAAAGAAGTGTGCGGTGTGACAACAATAGGGAGAAAGAAAGGTGATGCGTGGTGGGACGACGAAGTCAAAAAAACTCGTAAAAGAAAAGAAAGAATGCGTGGATAAATTTGCTGCTGTATTTAATGCGTTGTGGCGGGTCGACAACGACGGCACGGAAAGCCGCAACCTTGCTACGATATCGCCGACCAAGTAGAGAAGTGAATAGGGCGCGTACGAAAAAAGAAAAAACGGGACCAAACCGGCGATCGAAGAAATACGCATAAATCACACTACCGGATATCCACGTACCCTAGATCAACCGCAACGCGTCTTCGAGGAACAAAAAAAATGGGCTTAACGTAACAGGCAACAATTACCGCCGAATATAGAATTACCCAACTTCATTTAAATTTTGCCTAATAAAAGTTTATAGATATCCTCATTCAATGTATTAACTTCATTAAGGTTTAGTTTACGGAATAAATCTTTGTGTTAAAACGTAAAGTACGCAATCAACTAGGATTTACTGGCCCTGGCTCTCAATCTCTGTGCACACCATCATACTCAAAGCCCAACTATACATAAAATATGAACCACTTTGTACCATCCTTACATTATGCCAACCAACTAGGTGCCAACATAAAGGGGTAACTAAACAACATCCAATAAAAGTGGAAATAGGATACCCACAGACGTTTGAACACAAAACACAACATTAAAAAACAATACAACTCCACGGTGACCCCAATCAAATACGATTCCAATATTAAAAATTGCGCAAAATTCTCAGACAGAAAACTATCATTCAGCTTGAAAGACAAAATTGTACAAAACAAAATAAATAAATTTTATTTTCGGTCGGTACATGAAAGAAAATTTAAATTTCATTTTAAATTTGATTCGACTACTTTTAAAAATTAAATTGGTAATTATTCAAGTTTAATACAATTCAAGGTTAACTAAATGTAAGGCTAATTAATTTGATTACAAGAATTAGATGAATTTCCCCTAAAAGACCGAGCGAATCGAGTGAATTATTTCTGTCGTAACGAATCATCAATGTAAAAAGAAACAAAAGAAAGCAGGTAAAATAATACTGTAACAAGATGAATTGATATAAACAGTGATTAATTTCTTAACAATAAAGTATTACTCGGCCGGGATTATTCAAACATGTGATTCATAAATTAACTAAATTATTATAAAACAAACATAATGAACTAAATGAAGAAAAAAAAATTGATACGTTCAGTTTCCAAAAAGCGACTCGCACTAGGAACGATAATAATCCGCACACACAAAAAAATAATAGACAAATAACCAGAAACTGCTCAAAAATCCGAGTACTACATTCCTAAACGAACACAAACCTACAATTTTATTTTTTTTTTATTTTTTTATTTCTTAGAGTCCGAACACTACAAACAATTCACAAACAGAACAATTTTACATTATGGTGCCAGATTGAGTATGAAGGTACTCTACAAGGTACCGTAAACAAAAATTTTATATAATAAGATTTCTTAAAATTGATTTTTTTATTATTTTTTTCAAAAAATCCGGTGACAATAATTATTTCTTGACGAAGCAAATATTGATGGACGAGACAAAGCGTGAAAACGTAGCATCCCGAAAGTTATTCATCCTTGTGAACGCACATGTGGGCGTAAGTTTTTTTTAAATTTATATTATTATTTTTTTTTTTACCCAATAAAACAGCGAAAATTATCGGAAATCATTTTTATCAGCTGGCTCCTCGTTCAAACAATACTTGCAATATGTACATTAATAATTATTGTAAACATACTATGAAACTAACAAACAAAAGGAACAGAGATAATTCAGTGGGGAGTAGCGGCCTAAGCCGACGAATGTTTTAAACATAGTACGAGGACATTAGTATCCATATTATTTTTTCTATATACATTAATATTGGTGTGAAGAACAGTACTATATATGATTTATATTTATTAAAAAAAAAAGAAATACAAAAGAACCAACCCTAGGTCTATGCAAGTAATAAATATGAAACAGATGTAATGTTTTTAATTTTTATTTTGAAGTTACCATCAAAAACATATTAGTAAACTTGATATCTATCAATTACAACAGGACAATCACAAGGTAATAAAAATTAATATCGAGGGGACCTACACAGGCTTTGGATGAATACAAATACCTCATTCACAGTTGGAAAATGTGTTCCGCCGTATGGTACAAAATTATGGAATTAATATTTTCTGTTTTTTTAATTTTCTTGTTTCTGAAAACTTGCACAGGTACATACAATAACAAATGAAATAATATGAACTCTGACATTTAAGAAAAAAAAAAATAAATATTTTTTGTTTGAAATTTAAATTAAAATTTAAAAATTAAATCTCAATAGATTAAAAACTTAAACTTTTTAATATACAAATACACTCCTTATTGATATACTTTTTATTATTCAATATTAACTTATAACTTAACACTGTAATCATAAATACATAACATTTTTCTGAAAATTTTTTTTTTTTAAAAAGGGGGGGCGAATATTTTTTTAAACATGAAAACAATGGCCTAACATTAGAAATACGGAGACAAATAACACTGACGTGAAAATATCACCACAGCAAACAACTAAAAGCCTATGTCCAACAACTGAAAGAATTAGCGATACACTACCAATCTAAGGGGTAGAACATGAGACATCGAACTTTGGTTTAAAAGAATTATCACAGATAAAGAAGCCCACAAAAACGAGTTGGCAAACCATAGTTTCAAGAAGACGCACGATAAAGTCACTTCGGTGTCACCACATAGAACAAACGCACATAAGTAGACAATTTCAGATAGTATTACCTATGGAAACCGAAACCGAGCAAAATATACGGAGGCTGAAGGGACAGCGAAATCCAGAAACGCATGGGCTGTACACACAAAAAACGAAGGAACAGAAGGAGAGAATAACCTGTTTTCTTTCCTTACAGGCTTGGGGATGGATTGCGAAACCCATCCCCCTATTACCTATAGAGAGTGCGGACGCTAAGCAGATGAGGTTTACTAAAAATAGACTAAACACGTTGTCAAATACTATGTGGATAAACAACAACTGCCCAAAGTGACTATCCAAGCACATTTAGGGCCATAAAGAGCGAAGATGACTTGGGATAATGACAAGTCGACGATAGCAGATCGACCTAGAATACAAAGGTGTACAACACAGAATAATGTAGCGGTAAGAAGGTTACCAACAATAAAAAATAACATTTTGTAGTAATTAGAACAGAACCTAACACAAAGACTCTAAACAACCATAAGGTAGACGAGTTTATTTCACACAATCAACAAACAGCATCCGTCACAAACATCAATAACAATAGATGTCACACACACGAACAAGTAACAGCAGTAAAAAATTTCAATAACAACAAATACAACAACAATTGTTCAACAAAACAACAGAAGCTTAGGCCAAAACCCGGGGAAAATAACAATAAAACTAATCCATTAAGTTACTTTCCAGACAGTAACCAAAATTTGGCGATCAAGCTATAAAAAATAAGAATCGACACACCATGAAGTAAGAATATTAAACCGCATCTAGCTTTCCAAAAAAAACTAGATGTATCGCAGTAATCAAATAAGCGGAGGCGGCTGATTCAAAACACAAACACAAACACGTCTCTAATAGTGTCAAAAGTATAAAAGCTCAGATCGTGATAGCGCAAGTTGTGGTCATAACTCTCGTTTTATGACTCCGGATCGGAAATATCATTAATTCCTAGATCTTTACACAAACGAAAAATTATAGAGGCCATAGAGAAAAGTCTAATGCTAATTTAATTCTCTATTCAAGCGAACGAAATGAACCTATAGTAGACTACGATCCAGAGATTTTCCACGGAAGTTACCACGGTAACACTGAATCTGGGATGATAATACAAATGCTTAGCATGGAAAGTTTTATTATAATTTAGCAGGCAAACGACACGCCCTAATTATAGGAGATACAGATTTTCTCCACAACTTCCACCTTTAGTAGATTGTTAGGAAACAAACGGTTAGTAAGAATCAATACCAACGGCAATAAAGGTCAGAAGCAATCTAGACAGATTTGACACTCCACAAAACAAACAACATAAATGTTCCATATCATTAAACAGACAAAACCAAGAACAATTACCACTCACTCATAAAAAATTGAAGTATCCAACAACTATAGATACCAAAATAAACCATACGCCGTCTGGATAAAACACAACACAAACCAACTACCCATACAAAGAAATAAACTAAAAATAAATACCCGTAGGCAAACCCTATATGATGTAAAGAAACTCGTCGCTGTCCCCAGTAGACTACTGAAGGCAGGCGAAGGAACCAGAGGTACGATCACAGTATGTAGGCACAAGGTATAAATATGTAGATCCCTCCACAACAAAAAATAAAAGACAAGAATAGAGGAGAAGTGAGTGGCCTCCTCCATTGGCATATGGTGAAGAAGAAGCGAAGTGGTACTAAACTTATCGCCCTATGGGTCGTGGCGATTACGCACGTAGCTATAAACTCCCACAGACGGTACCTGGAGTATCCGTTCTCCTTGCACACATCTCCACGATATATGCAAGACTTACGGTAACTGTAAAATTTTTTCCTAAAATCGACTTACAACGAGTCAGTATCACCAAAAAATACCAATTAATGAAACTGACATTAAAAAGACAGCTATCGCCAACCACCCCCATTCGGTTATTTGAATTTGTTAAAATAGCCATTTCCCGGAGTATTAGAAGACTAACATGCGGCTCACAAACATTTCCAACGTCACATCCACGAAGTCACCGAAAGAACTAAGGAAGGAGTAAACACCATACAAATCGACCTATAATGATCGCTCACTCAACCGAAAGACACACATTGGAATAAAACACTTGAAAAGGCATTTGTTCCAGCGACTCTGTATCAAGAACATGGAACGGTGGTATAAGAAACCCACTCTAAATGCTAGTTTGCCAAGAAAACATGTTATTTTCTTGGATTATAAATCTTCGGCCTGATAGCGAACTATCCAATCGTTACCCTCGCCAACAAAAAGTGGAAAGCCATCACGAACAACTCAACAAAGCCAGAAAACCATTAACATTGAGAAGATATTCTTGGCCAATGGAAACTCCTACCGAAGATTCCAAGATGAAAAACCACGAGCAGCACACCATCAAAATTGATACGACTGACACGATAACCTAAGGAGCAAAAAAGAATGACAACGAGAAAAGTAAGTGGAAACGAATAAGGAGAAGGTGTAGTCAAAGATTTAAATGAGAACACGTAAGTAGCGTCTAAAAAAGTCACTACACACGATTTCGAAGAGGTTAACACAGAACAAGAACACATCACTGAACGCTGATCAACGCCAACTAAGCTTATCTAACCTCAGAGGAAAAGCAGCAAGTATGTCAGTGTGGACATACGCATCAGATTACGCAAATTGAGGCGTGCACAAACAAGAAAAAAATAGTCAAAACCAATCAACGGCAGCATTTACCTACAAACCGGATAAGTTTCTTCTCAAAAAAGTTGAAACAAGGTCAGTGTTCTGAATACAATCGATAATAAATGATATAGAAAAGGGATAAGTACGAACGACAGGGAACAACTAGCCATTTTTTAGGACTGTAAAGAGTACTTCAACATTAAAAACTGGAGGCAGGAGAAGATTCTGTATAAACACTGACCATAGAAACCACGTACAAATCGTGTTAGAATAATCTAGAAAAGTCACACAAAAGAAAGCCCCAGACAACTAGATATCAAGACAACATCATCACAGTTCAGCACGGACCATCAAATACATTAAAAGAAAGACAACGTCGTCGCCGATACCTTATCAAGAATCGACACAATTAACGAACACGAGGCAAACATATCGTTCGATAAAGATCCAAATAACAGAATAACAAAGTCGGGACAACTAACTACTTCGCACTTCTGGCGACAAGAAACAATCTGCTCAGAAGCCTGATCAAGGAAACTCAAACTAGCAGAGACAATAAATCGTCCTTGATCATCAACTAAAGGCAACAAATGACGACCGTACATCCCAAAAAGCTACAGATATCTATCTTCAAGAACCAAGGTGCGGATAACCACAAACCAGATTATGACAAACGTAGAAAGCCATGACGCCAAAACGAACCAATACCAATCAAGTCAAAGAGGTCTTCAGGAAAAATATGAAAGCAGGACTGCCAGAATCTTTGGGACCGAAGGGGCCTGCATACCCTAGTCAGAAGAGCACAAGCTAGTCAACAATACAACACACAAGACACCAGATCCACAGATCGACATGCCGAACAAGAAACGATCTGCGTGATCCCAAGTCGACCTCATCGGACCTTATTCCACACCATCAGAGTGTACTGAGTACGCCTTCATCTATGTATCGACCGATACACTCGAAGGGCGAAGTAATCCCGTATCGCAGATATCCCGACTCCACACAGAACATTCATCATGAGCCATCTGGGACTACTGGATTGCGAGCAAATTACGCGTACCGGAAGAAATTATATAACAGATCAGGGTAGTCAATAACGAAGTTATATTTTTCATGTCTACGGTACTTTTAATACTTTTTTAGTTTCCAGATCAGGCATAAGCAAAACACGTCCCACCACGAACGCCTACCATGGCCACAAAGTAATGGCTGAACGAGCGTATTTCCATGATAACGCTGAAGCCGGCCATTAAAATCTCACCACCCTGTACCCCGGCTGGACAAAAAAACGATCAGCACACCATAAAAACAAACTCCTACTGCAAAGACGATCGGGCTGATGGCCACACTGCCACGAATGGCAGAGACAACCACAGTAGCAGAGAAGCTGTATGGTGCAAACAAAAGTTAACCATCACAGACATCCCTGGAGCAGAATAACCACTACAATGACCCGCGACTCGCAAACACTAGGCCCAACTGGTAAATTGTTTAAGCAATAACGTCAAATGAACCAAGGCCAGTCTAGAGCACCACAATAAAGGAAACGTTTTCATTACCCCGGAACTAAACGAGAGCCACCAACCTAGGTTTCTGAGGGACGACAGAGTGTACAAAAGCTATCGAAAAAATGAGACCTCGCTGATTGCCTGAACTACAGGGGGACCCTACAAGGTCAATCACCAGAAGGCGAAAAAGAACGGATTAACTTCACCGACAATGGACGTGGATGGCGAACATGAAAAAGGTTTTCCGCTGGACCGAGTGCAAGCCAGGCGTTCCAGTCGAGCGGAAAGAACGAGCCAGTCCAGCCTGAAAACAGAAAACACCATAAAAACAGAACAAACCGGCATACACAAACGAATTATACGTAGTCGGCTAGACGGCAGGATAGTGATACAGCATCAATTTTTGAAAAACAGATTACTTTAAAAACTTGGAAGGGGGCATTTTGGCGGGTCGACAACCGACGGCACGACTAAAGAGTAAGCCGATGCGAACGCCAGGACGTAGAAGAGCGGGCGATACGAACGGGCCAAACCGGCTTACGAGAATACTACCGATATCTCGAAACCCTCAACCGCACGCGTCTTCGGAGCTGAGCACAAAATTAACCGCCCAAATTAGATTTTACCAACTTCATTTTATTTTGCCTAATATAGTTATATTAGAATCCTTCTTTCAATGTGTTAACTTCAGTAGTATTAGTTTCGTGAATAAATCTTTTGTGTAAAACGTAAGTACCCTGTTTTACTGGCTCTCATTCTGTGCACCCACATAACTTTGATAACATCCCACAAATTAGGCCACCAACTAGGTTGCCTACATAAAGGTGGTAAACTACCCCACACTAAACTGTCAATAAACGGAATACGAGTGAAAATGTTTTTGCTAAACGTGTTGTAAAAGTGAATGTAAGAAGAAGGTTAAACAGGGTGTGTGTGAACGAAAGAGAAAATTGAATGAAGAGGAATGGAATGAAAATGAGTGACAATTTCCACGAAAATGTCAAAGTTTTCTGGAAGGCGTGTGAAAAACTCTCGGAATAGTAGTGAAAGTGGACGTACTGAAGACAGTTGTTAAGGCCAAGGATGGAAAAATGATAAACAAGTGAGATTGGCATAAAAGACAGATGGAAGGAAAACTTTGAGGAAGTGTACGAATCGCACACCGGTTAAACTCGGGCGGTGTATCAACATTACCTGAGCTATGTTTGAATGCAAATGATGAAGAAAGCCCATTAGTATGAAAGAAATTATCAGGGCTGTCAGATGTATGCGGAATGGTAAAGCGCAAGGCTAATGATAGTGTTGCAGCAGAGTTTATTAAGTCGGTGGTAAAAATAAATCTCACATGGCTACATAAACTTTTTAACTTGTGTCTAACGGAGCACAGCACTCCACTTGATTGGAGGAGAGCTGTGGTTATGCCTTTATACAAGGGAAAGGGTTCTAAGGGTTAAGGTTGAGTGCGGGAATTACAGAGCTTATCAGCCTTTTAAGCGCTGTTTGTAAAAATATAAGGAAGAAAACTGATTGAGAGAGTAAGAAATGTGACTAAGGATAAAATATATGGGATGTTCAGAGTGTGGATTTATGAACGGCAGCGGATGTATGGATCAAATATTTGCGTTACGCAATTTGTCGGAGAAGTTTTTGGCGAAAAACCGGAAGCTTTTTCTGCGCTTTTTGTTTGACCTGCAAAAAGCCATTTGATCGTGTTGATAGGAAAAAAGCTATGGATGGTCTTATCTGAGTATGGAGTGAACGACAACCTTGTCCGCGCTATTGCTTCCTTGTACAAAAGACAGTGTAGCGTGTGTAAGGGTAAATGGGTCATTCACGTCGTGGTTTGACATCCCAAAAGGAGTCAAACAGGGATGTGTGATGTCACCATGGTTGTTTAACATATACATGGATAATTGTATGAAAGAGTTTGAAAAATATATGGGCGTGGAGCGAGAATGAGTGGTATGATTGTTAGTTGCCTTTTGTACGCCGATGACGCAGTGCTTCTTGCTGATAGCGAAGAAGAATTGCAGTCCTTGGTTACAAAGGTTTACGATGTGTGCAAGGAGAGTGATCTATTAATGAACGTGGAAAAGTCAAATGTGATGGTTTTTGAAAGAAATGAAAATATGACTAAGTGTAAAGATTGTAGTAAATGGCGATAGCTTGAAACAGGTGGAAGAATTTGTATATCTGGGAAGCATGTTCACAAGTGATGGAAATATGGACAAGGACATTGAAAGGAGGGTTAGTGCCGGTAACAGAATTAATGGTGCCTTAAAGTCGGTAGTATCTAATAAGTGCTTATCAAAAGAGGCTAAATTGGCAGTGCATAATGGAGTTCTTTGTACCAACCCTTATGTATGGAAGCGAAGCATGGAGTTGGAAAAAATAAGGATGAAAGTAAATTGAATGCAGTTGAAATGCGATCTCTCAGGCGAATGTGTGGTAAAACTATGTATGATAGGTGCACTAAATGTTGAAATTAGAGCAGAATGCAAGGCTGAGATAAGCATTATCGACAAAATTAAGAAAGGTCTTTTACGTTGGTTCGGTCATGTAGAGCGAATGGATGATGAAAGAACGGCTAAAAAAATATATATGATGCAACTGTGCCTGGATGTAGAAGTCGAGGAAGGCCGAGAAAGACATGGCATGATCAAGTAAAACAAGTGCTTGAAAGTGGGCATGTAAGAAGTCGGAATAATCGACGTGCGTGCATGAGAAGATGTATGAATGTGGAGGAAGCAAGAGAAGTGTGCCAGGACAGAGTGGTGTGGCGTTCTATCCTCTCTGCCTACCCCTTCGGGGAAATGGCGTGATGGTTGGTTTGGTTTGGTTTGGTATTTATTTATTTCAATGATCCATTAAACATAATTCACAATATAATAAATTATAATTTTGGATTATAGATAATAACATTGAGAGAAGGGTTAGTGCCGGAAACAGAGCTAATGGTGCCTTGAAATCGATATTGGCAAATAAGAACTTATCGAAAGAAGCAAAATTGGCAGTACACACCGGAGTTTTGGTACCAACCCTTATGTATGGTAGTGAAGCGTAGTGTTGGAAAGAGAAGGATGAAAGTAGACTGAATGCTGTTGAAATGCGATCTATGTGTGATAAGAGTATGTATGATAGGTGTACAAATGCCGAAATTAGAGCAGAGTGCAAGGCTGAGATAAGCATTATCGACAAAATTAAGAAAGGGCTTTTACGATGGTTTGGTCATGTGGAGCGAATGAGTGATGAAAGAACGGCTAAAAGAAGTTTAAATGCAAGTGTGCCTGGATGTAGAAGCCGCGGAAGGCCGAGAAAGACATGGCATGACCAAGTAAGTCAAGTACTTGAAAGTGGTCATGTGAAAAGTCGGAATAATCGGCGTATGTGCATGAGAAGATGTATGAATGTAGAGGAAGCAAAGAAAGTCTGTCAAGACAGAGTGGTATGGCGTTCTATCCTCTCTGCCTACCCCTACGAGGAAATGGCGTGATGGTTAGTTAGTTAGTTAGTTATATTTTTGGATGATGTCTCTCCACTGGCACTTGGACACGTGCTGGAGTGTAGAATATAATATAACCCGAAAACTGGTGAATCTACATCATATTTGGAGTCGAATGTGTAATATGATTTTTAAATCTAGATTGAAAAATATTTTTTTTTCCTTTCATAAAAGCTTTCATAAGTACCGCAGATAAGTAAAATTGCGTGAATTCTTATTAAATTATGGTTTTTTATTATGTATTCTTTATGAATAGTATTAATTATTTGATTGATATGGCATTTATTTGTAGTAGAACTCCATGATATCTTATGTTAAAATCAAAAAACGATTTTTTTGGTTCTACGTGATTTTTATTATCAAGTTAGTGACAATTGTTTCGCCTTGTATGGGCATTAACAAACTTGCCCTTACAAGGCGAAACAATTGTCACTAACTTGATAATAAAATCACGTAGAACCAAAAAAATCGTTTTTTTGATTTTAACATAAGAAAGTATTAATTTTACTAAATAAATTATATTTGATAACAATCTGCAAAAATTTATCGAAAAAGAAATTAACTTCGTACTCAATTTTCTCGACAACGAAGGGTCAAATAAAAAAAGTTATTCTAAATACGATGGAGATTCACTGGTTTCTGACTTGTACATCGAGTGTAGTTTACACCACGTATAAACAAAGTATCATGGCTGTATTTCGGTAAAAGTAGGCCTTTATCTAATAAATCACTAGAAAAAACAACCCTAAAAGCCTTGTCAAAGTGGCAAACTCATTATTTAAACAGTGCAAAGTAAAAACCCTGTTATGGTGTGGCAAAACAAATTCACCATTCCTCAAGTCATCCATCAAAATCGTAGAATCTCGTGTTCTCATCTCGACACTGAAGCAATCTACTCAAACAAATCGATATTGATTCTGCCCCTACGAAAAAAACCTGTCAACTTAAGATAAACATTTCACGGCGAGCGGAATAAATTTTGCTGTTTGGTGGCAGACGGGATAGTGTAATATACTTAGGGGAAAATTAGTGAAAATTACATCTTTCAACGCGGTTTTTTAACTCTTGTATTACCAGTCCTAAAGGTTCTTTATGTTATGTGTGTAAGAGATCATTTTTTTGTGGTTGACGTTATTTAATTTAATTTATTTTTAAGATATTATTGATATCCCAACAGAAACAGAGAAACTTTGGAAACGAAATAGCACATTAGATTGCATAATGGACAGACAATACTTGTCGACTAACTACTGATTAGTATACAGATATCGCACACCTAGCACTGGGTATAATAATCGACATTAATTTTGCTTCTGTTTGCATTTGTATTCATTTAGAAAAAGCCGTATCAGTATTGAAAGAAATTATTAGGGCTGATTAATAAATAAGTTGATGTAAACCTCTAAGGCTATGATTAGTGTTGCAGCCAGGTGTTTAACGAAATTCGTAAAAACAATTATCACATGCTACATAAGAGCCCCAAGAAAGTGTCTTCGGAACACAGCACTCCACTTGATTGGAGGGAGAGCTGAAGTTAATGCACTCATACAACCGACAAGAGTTTTAAAATTGAGTTCATTATTATATTTTATCCGCCTTTTAAGCGCTGTTGATAATATATATTGATTGAATATGATGTTGATTAAGTCCAGAATGTGACACGGGATAGACTAAAATGACGTTCAGACGTAACTCTAGTACGTTCGAGTTATGTCCATGATCAAATATTTGCGTTACCACATTTGTCGGAGAAGCTTTTTGAACGACAACCTTGTCCGCGCTATTGCTTCCTTGTACAAAGACAGTGTAGCGTGTGTAAGGGTAAATGGGTCATTCACGTCGTGGTTTGACATCCCAAAAGGGAGTCAAACAGGGATGTGTGATGTCACCATGGTTGTTTAAAAATATACATGGATAATTGTATGAAAGAGTTGAAAAATATGGGCGTGGGAGCGAGAATGAGTGGTATGATTGTTAGTTGCCTTTTGTACGCCGATGACGCAGTGCTTCTTGCTGATAGCGAAGAAGAATTGCAGTCCTTGGTTACAAAGGTTTACGATGTGTGCAAGGAGAGTGATCTATTAATGAACGTGGAAAAGTCAAATGTGATGGTTTTTGAAAGAAATGAAAATATGACTAAGTGTAAGATTGTAGTAAATGGCGATAGCTTTGAAACAGGTGGAAGAATTTGTATATCTGGGAAGCATGTTCACAAGTGATGGAAATATGGACAAGGACATTGAAAGGAGGGTTAGTGCCGGTAAACAGAATTAATGGTGCCTTAAAGTCGGTAGTATCTAATAAGTGCTTATCAAAAGAGGCTAAATTGGCAGTGCATAATGGAGTTCTGGTACCAACCCTTATGTATGGAAGCGAAGCATGGAGTTGGAAAAATAAGGATGAAAGTAAATTGAATGCAGTTGAAATGCGATCTCTCAGGCGAATGTGTGGTAAAACTATGTATGATAGGTGCACTAATGTTGAAATTAGAGCAGAATGCAAGGCTGAGATAAGCATTATCGACAAAATTAAGAAAGGTCTTTTACGTTGGTTCGGTCATGTAGAGCGAATGGATGATGAAAGAACGGCTAAAAAAATATATGATGCAACTGTGCCTGGATGTAGAAGTCGAGGAAGGCCGAGAAAGACATGGCATGATCAAGTAAAACAAGTGCTTGAAAGTGGGCATGTAAGAAGTCGGAATAATCGACGTGCGTGCATGAGAAGAGTATGAATGTGGAGGAAGCAAGAGAAGTGTGCCAGGACAGAGTGGTGTGGCGTTCTATCCTCTCTGCCTACCCCTTCGGGGAAATGGCGTGATGGTTGGTTTGGTTTGGTTTGGTATTTATTTATTTCAATGATCCATTAAACATAATTCACAATATAATAAATTATAATTTTGGATTATAGATAATAACATTGAGAGAAGGGTTAGTGCCGGAAACAGAGCTAATGGTGCCTTGAAATCGATATTGGCAAATAAGAACTTATCGAAAGAAGCAAAATTGGCAGTACACACCGGAGTTTTGGTACCAACCCTTATGTATGGTAGTGAAGCGTAGTGTTGGAAAGAGAAGGATGAAAGTAGACTGAATGCTGTTGAAATGCGATCTATGTGTGATAAGAGTATGTATGATAGGTGTACAAATGCCGAAATTAGAGCAGAGTGCAAGGCTGAGATAAGCATTATCGACAAAATTAAGAAAGGGCTTTTACGATGGTTTTGTCATGTGGAGCGAGTGAGTGATGAAAGAACGGCTAAAAGAAGTTTAAATGCAAGTGTGCCTGGATGTAGAAGCCGCGGAAGGCCGAGAAAGACATGGCATGACCAAGTAAGTCAAGTACTTGAAAGTGGTCATGTGAAAAGTCGGAATAATTGTCGTATGTGCATGAGAAGATGTATGAATGAAGAGGAAGCAAAGGAAGTCTGTCAAGACAGAGTGGTATGGCGTTCTATCCTATCTGCCTACCCCTACGGGGAAATGGCGTGATGGTTAGTTAGTTATAATTTTGGATGATGTCTCTCCGCTGGCCCTAGGACACGTGCTGGAGTGTAGAATATAATATAACTTGAAAACTGGTGAATCTACATCATATTTGGAGTCGAATGTGTAATATGACTTAAATTTAGAATGAAAAATATATATTTTTTTCTTTTCATAAAAGCTTTCATAAGTACCGCAGATAAGTAAAATTGCGTGAATTCTTATTAAATTATGTTTTTTTTATTTTGTTTTCTTTATGAATAGTATTAATTTTACTAAATAATGTTTGATAACAATCTGCAAAAAAATATCGAAAAGGAAATCAACTGTCAATAACGAGGGTCAAATAATTTTTTTTTTTACAAAATCGACTTCAAATATGATGTAGATTCACTGGTTTCCGACTTGTACATCGAGTGTAGTTACACCATGTATAAACAAAGTATCATGCTGTATTTCGGTAAAAAGTGGGCCTTTATCTAATAAATCACTAGAAAAAACAACCCTAAAAGCCTTGTCAAAGTGGCAAACTCATATTTAAACAGTGCAAAGTAAAACCCTGTTATGGTGGCGAAACAAATTCACCATTCCTCAAGTCATCCATCAAAATCGTAGAATCTTGTGATCTCATCTCGACACTGAAGCAATCTACTCAAACAAATCGATATTGATTCTGCCCCTACGAAAAAAACCTGTCAACTTAAGATAAACATTTCACGGCGAGCGGAATAAATTTTGCTGTTTGGTGGAAGACGGGATAGTGTAATATATTTAGGGGAAAATTAGTGAAAATTACGTCTTTTAATGCGGTTTATTAACTCTTGTACTACCAGTCCTAAAGGTTCTTTATGTTATGTGTGTATGAGATAATTTTTTGTGGTTGACGTTATTTAATTTAATTTATTTTTAGATATTATTGATATCCCAACAGAAACAGAGAAACTTTGGAAACGAATGTGGATTATCTAGGCGTTTGCAGGGCTTACGACCTGTCATTGGCTGGGTTCAGTGGCCACTGGATGTATTAAAACATTCCCCATTCCGCCCATCATTTGATAACCATATTTGACAAATTTTTGAAATGTTGAACACGCGTTCGAAATATCACATTACAAGTGAATTTCTCACTGGTGACATCTGTTGAGAATATTGTTAAGCATTTTTTGGCAATCAATCTTTATTGGTGTAGGTAAGGCTCATCCGAACCTAATTACTTAGTAAAATTTGTCATGTATGGTTATCAGATGATGTGCGGAATGGGGAATGTTGTAAAACATCAAGTGGCCACTTAACCTAGCCAATGACAGGTCATAAGCCCTGTAAACGCCTAGATGTTCCACATTCGCTTCTCTCTGTCTCTGTTGGGATATCAATGATATTTGATATTGGCCTAGCATGGGTATAATCCTACAAGTATTTGTACACATTTAAAATTTTTTTTTTTTTATTTTATTTTATGCAACCCCCTCAGAGCAGGAGGCCCAATTCCAGAGGGGAACAACGTTACGAACACCCAGGCCATCGCCCAGCGTCTTGGCCATTACACTACGTTGGCCGCCAAATATAATAAATTACATGTTCAATGTTTATTTAAAACTTGTGAACGGCGCGGCGGCCTATGGCTAATGCGCTGGACTTACGATATGGAGGTTCTGAATTCGATTCCCGGTGAGAATACAAACAACAACAGTGATTTTTTTTCAAGCCTGGGTGTTTGTGATATTGTTTGAAAAAAAGTTTGAAAAGTTTTACATTTTCTCACACAAACAGGATGACGTCAATATCACGTGATGAAGTAATGTGGAAAGCATGTCCAAAGTAATAACTATTAATATTCCAATGTAACAATAGCGTGACAAGTGAAGTGAGTTCCATATTCAATTTAAATGGCTGATTCC